>CM068296.1:71639641-71805718 GCA_034768395.1 Linum lewisii | reverse complement strand
CCGCTGATTTTGAAAGATTGACCTTCTGTCCACTCATTGATTCGTAAGTGCGGAGTAGGGCCCTCAAATTTTGAATTGATGTTCTTGTTGCCTTTATAAACAAAATTGTATCGTCAACAAACATTAAATGATAGATCTTTGGATAAGGGCTGTTTAGGTCGATGCCGCTCAAGGAGTTCGTACAGAGTGCTTGTTGGATAAGCAAGGAGAGACCTTCAGAGCACAGGGCAAAGAGAAGCGGGGAAAGAGGGTCTCCTTGACGAACCCCCTGGTAGGGGAAAGAAGCCATACGGCGTGCCATTAACTAAGACTTCCATTGTTGCCGACGCCAGGCAAGCATGCAAGAGTGAAATGAAATGAGGTGCGAAACCCAGGGCATTTAGCAATGGGAATAGGAAGGCCCACTCAACTCGGTCATAAGCCTTTTCCATGTCAATTTTGAAAGCCATGAAATGCTGCTTTTTAGAATGACACTTTAAATGATGGATCAATTCATGTGCCAGAAGGCTATTATCGGTTATGGATCTATTTTTTATGAAGCCATTTTGACAAGGATTAACGATCAGTGGCAAAATTTTCGAAAGGCAGCCCGCAATGATTTTTGAAATTATTTTATAAATGGCTGTGCACAGACCAATTGGTCGAAGATCCTTCATAGACCTGGGGTCTGGAGTTTTGGGGATAAGGGTAAGCCAAGAGTGGTTTAGGGCTGGTAACATATGATTGGATCGGAAGAAATCTTGAATAGCTCGAGAGACATCAAGATTGATGATGTACCAGTATTTTTGAAAAAATAAACCAGTGAACCCGTCAGTATGGATGGCAATTGATACTCTACCCTAGGGTATCCTACCCTACCCTACCCGGTCAACGAGGATAATACCCTGCGTTGACTGGGTAAGGGGTGGGTAAGGGTATTCACTTAGTTGAAAAAGTAGGGTAAGGGTAGGGTAAGGATATGACCAAAATCCTACCCGTAAAATACCCTACCCTTAACCTCACTATAAATCTTAAGTATTTTTTATGTAAAATTACCAAACAAACTATTGTCGGCGGTTAATTCGTGAGATGATTCACAATTAACTAATATAAAAGCACGTTATATGATGTGACTTTAATTAGTGCATTTTAAGCTTATGAATGACCTATGATATGCCCGTGTTTATTCGTGAAATGACATGACTTTTATGCTTTTATTTGAGATTTTGTGCAAAGTGTCATTTTGTTGTCCGGTTGCCACTTTGGAGCCAAATTCGTGGTCTATTGGAGTTGCCTCTGTGCATTTTCAGGTTATGGCTTCAAAGTACGGATGACAAGGAGCGCATAGGAGCAAACAGGAGGTCATTTGGAGGCCGGACGAGGGAGATTTAAGCCTTGCAAGATCGGTTTTCTGCAGAGTGCAGGGGTGCACGCCGTGCAGATGTGCACGCCGTGCAGGGGTGCACGCCGTGCACTGTGCACGCCGTGCAGGGGTGCACGCCGTGCACTGTCCCCTGCACTATAAATACTCTTGTTTTTGGCCATTTTGGGGAATTCTTGGATATCTCTTGAACCCCAAACACATATCCACGAACCCTCAAACCCTAGAACACGTTTCTGGAGCAATTTGAAGCCATTGGAGCTAGGATTGAAGCCAACAAACCTTGGGAGAAGTGCTTACAAGTGGAGAAGTGAAGATCATCTCAAGGATTCATCCATGGTGTTCTTGGTGACCATTCTTCCTTCTTTTCTCTTTACTCCCTTGGCCATGTGTGGCTGAGTTTCTAGGGTTCATCTTGGATGGGTAGATTAGTTGTGCTATGATAGAGGAATGATTGTATAGAACTTGCCATGATTGATCTTGGTTGTATGAGGATGATTCCTAGACTTGTTCTTAATGCCATTTTATGCCATGTTTGCTTGATTTGGTCCATTCATTGTGATTTGATGCATGAGAGTGCTTGGATTGCATAGATTGTAGGTCTAGGGATTGAAGTGAGTGTGTTCTAAGAGATTAGATCATCTTATTTCAACCATTTTCACTTGATTTCTCTCTTGGGCATTTTATCGAACACTTGGTGTGCATGTGGATTTTCATTCAATTGAGTTTGAAAAGGCTTTTTGGTGAATCTCTTAGTGTTAGGGCATTGATATGAGAGTGTTGTGCCTAGCCTTGTGGTCATAGAGTCTTAAGAGAGGGTCTTGTGTCTTGGCATTTCATCAAACACTTAGAATGCATCTTTTTTTCACTTAGCTTGAGAGCGAGAGCCTAAGTTGAGTGGTATTGGGATAGGGATTAGGTGCTACGAGAGTGCATCGAATCTATAAAAGTGAAATGCATGGTCATCCGAATGCAAACTCGATCTTGATTGACTTGTTTGTTCAATTAGTCATCTTGAGCATGATGAAACTACCCACCAAGAGAGCCCCTTTGTCTTTGATTTGCACCACTTTATTTTTCTTTCTTCCTTTTAGTTTCCTTTAAGTTTTTAATGTCTATTTCAAATCAAAACTCCTTTCAAATGAATAGACCGTCTACGAGGAATGTGAGTAGAGGCCATTGAGAGAACCCCGTGGAATACGACCTTGGTAAACCCGCTTTTATCAAGTTTTTGGCGCCGTTGCCGGGGACTCTCTCATTCCTTTGAAAGCACTTAGTAGTGGACCGATCTATTCACTTCCTTCCGCTTTACTTTTTGCTTCCTTGTTGCTCTTTGTTTACTTTATTATCCCGCATCGTTGTATTACTCGGGTGTGTTTGTTGTGCTTGTTTGCAGGAGATTTTGGGTTAGTGCATGAGGCGTTCAGCTCGTCTTCAAGCACAAATCCAAGGACTAGAACAAGTGCTCGAGTCACCTACCACTTCCCCACCTCCTATAGTTGAAGAAGAAGAAGTTGATCACATCTCACACCACACTATGTCTCAACACGGGGATGACGATGATCAATCGGTACATTCACACCACACTAATGATGATGATCACTCACAAAGGGGTGCAAGACGTACCTTGGCGGATTATGCTCGTCCTACTCTTGAAGGGGCAGCCTCTAGCATTGTTCGAAGACCCGTCAATGCTAGGAACTTTGAGCTCAAGCCTAATATGATCCAAATGGTTCAAAATGGAGTGGTGTTCAATGGCATTGATGGTGAATGTCCATCTAGGCATCTCAAGGACTTCTTGGAGATATGTGACACGCTTAAGAATGATCAAGTTCACCCGGATTGCATACGACTCCGACTCTTCCCCTTCTCACTCAAAGGTCGAGCCAAGTCTTGGTTGGAGAACCAACCTAGTAGAACATTCACTACATGGGAGGGCCTAGCCGAAGCTTTCCTTGAAGAATTCTTTCCTCCCTATATGACGGATGCAATCCGAGACCGCATCAACCACTTCATACAACACAAGGGAGAGCTCTTCCATGAGACTTGGAATAGGTTCCAAGCCATTCTTCGGTCTTGTCCTCATCACAACTTCGCCGAATGGAGCTTGGCGGACATCTTTGCTAGGTCCCTTGATTTTGAGAATACAAGGATGATCAACCAAGCCGCCGGAGGTGACTTAAGGATGCTCACTCTCGAAGATGCTCTAGAACTCTTCGTGGAGATGGCCAACAAGACAAGGAGTTGGTCTCGACAACAACCTCCTAAGTCTAAGTATGGAAGTGACACGCACTATGACTCTCGGTCCGTAAGTGTTGATGCACCAAAGGAGTCATCCACCTATGGGAAGAAGCATAAGTTACCGGGACATCGAGATGAAGATGATCCAATGATCGCTCTCCTTATGTCTAAGATCGACGCCATGGCTTCACAAGTAAGCAACCTAAGCATGCCTAAGCATCCCTCCAAGGTTCAATCATCTCATGTGGGTAATCCACCGGTTGCTTCGGTATTTTGTTGTGAGGGTTGTGGGGCCAATGCCACGATGTTAGTGCTTGTTCTTCCGCCACTCCTGAACTTGACCAATGCGACCTTGAGGAGGTAAGCTTCGCACAAGGTCAAGGTTTCCATGGTAATTTCAGCCCCCAAGGTAACTATCAAGATAACTATAACCGACCTTGGTACAACAAGTCTAACCAAGGTTACCAAGGCCAAGGGAGTCAAGGTAGTGGTTATAGCAAGGGCTACAACCAAGGAAATCAAGGAGGTTATCAAGGTTATAGGGGTTATCAAGGCAACCAATGGTCTCAAGGAAGTAACCTAAACCAAGGTAGCCAAGGGACTCAAGGAGGACCCCAAGGTCAAGGGCACCAAGGGGGAAATCAATGGAATCAAAGTGGACATCCAAGTCAAGGTTTCCAAGGTCCTTCTCCACCGGGAATGTACAACCATAGAGGTGACGGACCACCCGGGTTCAACAAGCCTCCTCAAAATAAGGAGGGTGGTTCTTCGATCTCTCAAGAAGACACCAATGCGGCAATGATCCAACTCATCAAGAATCAACAAGCTTCAATTGCCAATTTGGAGAACCAATTAGGACATATTTCTAAGGCACTCTCGGAGCGACCCTCGGGCACTTTACCTTCCAATACCGAGATCAACCCCAAAGGTCCGGAGCATTGCAAGGTAGTGACCTTAGAAGTGGAAGACCCTTGCAAGATACAACCTCTACTCCAATTGACTCTACAAAGGTACAAGATCCTAATCTAATGGTTGATGATGATGATATTAATGATCCTCCTTCGGATGAAGTTGAGGTTGAAGTCGAACCTCCTACGGGTAATGTGAACACTAAGGTTGCAAAGGAACCTAGTAAGGCTACATCGAGTACACCACCGGTCTCTCCTCCCGCACCGGTTGTATCTCCATACAAGCCTAAGCCTCCATACCCATCTCGATTGAAGAAGGATGGCCTTGAGAAGGTTTTCAAGAAGTTTGTGGAGCGGATTAGCCAAATGCAATTCTCTCTTCCGTTTCCCGAAGCAATGACTATGATGCCCCAATATGCTAAGTTCATGAAGGAACTCTACACCAACAAGAGAAAGCTACCGGAGACATCTCTAGTCCACCTTAATGAGGAATGCTCCGCAGTTCTCTTCAAAAGTCCACCCAAAAAGCTCAAGGATCCGGGTACCTTTACTATCCCTTGTGCTATTGGTAATATTTCTCTTGCTAATGGTCTTGCGGATCTAGGTGCTAGTATCAATGTCATGCCTTATTGCATATTTGAGAAGCTAGGGTTGTCTAATCTTCGTCCTACTCGTATGTACATTCAACTTGCGGACAAGTCGACCAAGAGTCCTAGGGGAATTGTTGATGATGTGCTAGTCAAAGTAGGTCCTTTTGTGTTCCTAGTTGATTTTGCGGTCATAGATACCGATGATGTGGATGTCTCATTGATATTTGGTAGACCATTCCTAGCTACTTCTCGTGCTTTGATTGATGTGCATGACGGAAAATTGACATTGAGAGTAGGACAAGAGAGTGTCACATTTTGCATAGCCGATGGCATGAAGTTTGCTCACGCACAAGATGATTTAGAGTACTCGTGTGATACTATTGCTTCAGCTAGTGTGTGTAGTATTTCTAACTTCGTGTGTCGAGATTCTTTGGATGTTTGCCTTAGAACGGATGTGCAGGAACATTTAGGCACCCCGGAGTTAAAAGCTCAAGTGGCTTACCTTGATGAAGGGAGAGACAAGTTAGAGGGTGAAACGGTTTTTGTTGCTCTCCCGAAGGTGGAAAGGGTAAAGACCTCCTATGAAGAACCACCTACTCTTGAGCTCAAGCCTCTTCCCGCACATTTGGAGTATGCTTTTCTCATGCCAGATTCTAAGCTACCGGTCATCATCAATTCTGAGCTTCTACCCGAGCAAAAGGACCGTCTAGTGGAGCTCCTCAAGAAGTACATGAGAGCTATTGCGTGGAGCATCTCGGATATTCGAGATATAAGTCCCACATTTTGCTCACATCGGATCCTTATGGAGGAAGATTTCAAGCCGGTTGTGCAACCACAAAGAAGGCTAAATCCTAACATGAAGGAGGTTGTGAAGAAAGAAGTTATTAAGCTTATGGATGCGGGTATTATCTTTCCTATCTCGGACAGCCCTTGGGTTAGCCCCGTGCAAGTTGTTCCCAAGAAAGGAGGGATCACAGTGGTAGCTAATGACAAGGATGAGCTTATCCCGACAAGGACGATCACCGGGTGGCGTGTTTGCATAGATTATCGTCGACTCAATGATGCCACTAGGAAGGATCACTTCCCTCTACCTTTCATGGATCAAATGCTCGAGCGTCTCTCCGGGCACGAGTACTATTGTTTCTTGGATGGTATGTCCGGGTACTTCCAAATCCCGATCGCCTCGGAGGACATCGAGAAGACCACATTCACATGCCCCTTCGGTACTTTTGCTTATCGACGGATCCCCTTTGGGTTGTGCAACGCTCCCGCCACCTTCCAACGGTGTATGCTTGCCATTTTCGATGATTTTGTGGCAGATATCATGGAAGTGTTCATGGACACTTCTCGGTTTTTGGGGATTCATTCGACCTATGCTTGAGGAACCTTGAGAAGGTCTTGCGTCGGTGTGAAGAGACCAATCTCGCATTAAGTTGGGAGAAGTGTCATTTCATGGTCAATGAGGGGATTGTTCTTGGTCACAAGATCTCTAAAAAGGGCATTGAGGTTGACAAGGCAAAGTTGGAGACCATCTCTCAACTTCCTCCACCCTCATCCGTGAAAGCCGTGAGAAGTTTCTTGGGCATGCCGGTTTCTATAGGCGCTTCATCAAAGACTTCTCGAAAATAACTACTCCTATGACTCGGCTTCTTGAGAAGGATGTGGAATTTCGTTTTGATGAAGAGTGCTTGCAAGCTTTTGAACTCCTCAAGGGTAAGCTCACGAATGCCCCTATACTCATTGCTCCGGATTGGTCAAAGTCATTTGAGTTGATGTGTGATGCTAGCGATTACGCCATTGGAGCGGTTCTAGGCCAACGAATCGACAAGAGATTCCATCCAATATACTATGCAAGTAAGACTCTCAATGATGCTCAAAGGAACTACACAACTACGGAGAAGGAGCTCTTGGCCATAGTGTTTGCTTTTGATAAGTTTAGGTCCTACTTGGTACTTTCTCACACTATTGTCTTCACGGACCACCAAGCTTTGAGGTACCTTCTATCTAAGACCGATGCTAAACCAAGGTTGATCCGATGGGTCCTTCTATTGCAAGAGTTTGATATTGAGATTCGAGATAAGAAGGGGCCCGAGAATGTAGCCGCCGACCACTTGTCTCGCTTGGAAGAGGCGGAAATGGTACACAATGGTAATGAAGAGATCAATGACAACTTCCCCGATGAGCTATTATTCACTATAGCAACTTTAGAGTTCAAGGAACCTTGGTTTGTGGATTTGGCTAACTACCTTGCTAGTGGAGACTTGAAGGAGGGCCTCTCCACTCAAGACAAAAGGAAGTTCTTTGCGGATTTGAAGCATTACTATTGGGACGATCCTTTTGTATTTCGAGTTGGCTTGGATGGTATGATTAGAAGATGTGTCACTTATGGAGAGTCTAAGGACATCATGCGACATTGCCACTCCGGTCCTACGGGTGGACATCATGGAGCAAATCGCACGGCTCGCAAGGTACTTGAGTCCGGATTCTTTTGGCCTTCGATCTTCCGAGATTGTCAAGACTTTGTCAAGTCTTGCGATGCGTGTCAACGTTCAGGTAACATCTCTTCCCGTAATGAAATGCCTCAAAATGTCTCGTTAGTGGTAGAAATATTTGATGTATGGGGTATTGATTTCATGGGACCGTTTCCTACTTCGCATGGTAACAAGTACATATTAGTTGCGGTAGATTACGTGTCTAAATGGGCGGAGGCACAAGCTTTGCCTACCAATGATGCCCGAGTCGTAGGGAAGTTTCTTGTTAAGTTGTTCACTCGTTTTGGTACCCCTCGTGCTATCATTAGTGATCGAGGTACTCATTTTCAAGGGCAATTTGATAGAGTATGCCACCGGTTCGGCGTCACTCATCGGATGTCCACCTCGTATCACCCTCAAACTAGTGGCCAAGCCGAGGTGACCAATAGGGAACTTAAGAGAATCTTAGAGAAGACGGTCGACCAATCACGAAAAGATTGGTCGAAGAAGCTTGATGATGCTCTATGGGCCTACCGCACGGCCTACAAGACCCCTATAGGCACTACTCCCTATAGGATGGTCTATGGCAAAGCATGCCATTTGCCGGTAGAGCTCGAGCACCGAGCTTATTGGGCATTGAAATTTCTAAACCTTGATATGAGTCTCGCAGGAGAAGAGCGTAAGTTTCAGGTACATGAGCTCGAGGAGTATCGCCATCATGCATATGAGAATGCAAAGCTTCACAAGGAGAGAACGAAGCTCATTCATGATTCCCGTTTGAAGCCGGGCAAGGATTTCAAAGTTGGTGATCAAGTTCTCCTATACAACTCTCGGCTCAAGCTCTTTCCCGGGAAATTGAGGTCTCGTTGGTCCGGCCCCTTTACGGTAACTCATGTTTTTCCTTATGGCACCATCGAGGTAATCTCTCCATCCCAAACCGAACCTTTTAAGGTGGATGGCCATAGACTTAAGCATTATGTTGTTAGTGATACTATAGGTGCTGTTGAGGTCTTGTCTTTGGTCGTGCCTTGAGTGTTCCTTGCTTCGTCGAGCTTAAGACGTTAAACAAGCGCTTCTCGGGAGGCAACCCGAGTGTTTTTCATGTCTTTTCTTCTTGATTTGATTGCATGATTGTGTGTTTTTGTGGTGTTCAAGGTCCTTGAGTTGTTGTGGTGTCCTTTGTGGTCTCGTAGGCGTTGAAATTCTGAAGTTCGGGGTCCGTTTTGGGTTGATTTGTCGGTGTTTTGGTCATTTTTCGTCGAGGTGAAAATTTGTTTTTGAGCTGAGGAGGTGCACGCCGTGCATGATGCACGCCGTGCACCGTGCACGGTTGGGTGCACGGGCTGTCCAGGAGGTTTGAAAAAAAATTTCACCTCCTGGTGCACGTCGTGCACCGCTGCACGCCGTGCATGATGCACGCCGTGCACCGCTGCACGCCGTGCATGATGCACGCCGTGCACCGTGCACCGTTGGGTGCACGGGCTGTCCAGGAGGTGTGAAAAAATTTCCCCCTCCCCCCTACCCCCAAACCAAACCAACCCGCCCGAACCAACCAACCCAACCCACCCATCAACCGGCTGGCCCACCCAACTAAACCCGACCCCCCCTTATCCCTTCCCCCTACCCCCGACCCCTCTCCCTCTCTCTATTCTCCCGCCGACTCCATTCCCCAGACCGACGCCACCACACCGCTCAGCCGCCGCCGCCCCGCCGACTCCATCCTGCCAAACTCCAGCCGCCCGCCGCCAGTAGTACCCAGCCACCTGTAACATCCCAGTTCTGATTAATCGGTTTGATTTAAAGAGTTGGTCGGTCCCTTGTTGATTAAAGCTAGGTAGAATTTAATTCGAAACTAAATTATTTATTTCTCTAATTTATTTTACCCAATTAATGAGAATTAGACCTTTCGAGGTAGAAGATTTCGAGTTAACCGTCGGGTCGAGGTCCCGAACCAATTGATCCGACCCAAAGATTTAAAGCAAAGCATAAGTAAGCTGCTCATTATTTCTACCGTGGGAGGCCTTAGGCCGAATTGGTGTGAGAAAGGGGAGGAAGAATTGAGCCTTAGGTAGTTAGGCCATAAGCCCGTCCAGCAAAACACGAAAGTGAGGGGAAGTGGGCTTCAAGCCCGTTCAGCAATTGGAAGGAGGGTTGGCTAGGGAAATAGGAAGAGGAGTGGGGGGTTGTGTCAGGGGGTTTTAGTTTTCGGCAACATGAAGAAGAGAGAGGGGACTTACGGCGGCGGGAGTGAAGACTTGGTCTGGGCTCGTCGGAACAATGGAGATGGGGCGGCGGTCATGTGTTGAGGTGGCTGGCGGCATTGAACAGTCTTGGAGAGGAAGACGATGATTTGGCTCGTTGGAGTTGGAATTCAAGCGAAGAAGGGAGGTCGGAGATCGGGGATCGACGTCCGCTTAGTCCACGATCGTAGGGAAGCCTCGTTGAAGGCCACTGGAGCGGAAGAAGGCTTCGACGATCAGGTCAGAGGCAGCAGCAATGAGTTTTGGGAAGGTTCCAAGGTTCTGGGAGGCGGCGTCGGCGGCCGGAGTCCCATCAGCGGCTGTTGGGATCGCCGGGGAAGGAGATGAACTGGATTGTCACTTTCCAGAAGTTCAGGCGCCTTTCTGCACTCTAGAAAGGTTAAGTGACCGTTTTGAAGTTTCTGTAATTCTGGGGCTCAATTGGAAATTCGGATCTAAGGACCTGTTTGGCAGGATGATTATTGGAGGAATCAGAGATTCGGCCATAGCTCGCTCGTTTGAAGTCCAAACGACGAACCGTCAGGACCGATGGAATCAGGATGACGAGACGGACGTTCTAAGACAGAATTAAGGGGCTTCTTTTAGGCTAAGGTGAGGGTTTAGCGTACGATAGGTAGTATTGGTCGATGTGAGGAGTTGCAACCTTGACTTAGATGAATATAGGTTTTGCATGGAATTGAAAGAGGGTAAAAGGGGAAATTGTTCTGCATTGGATTGTTATGTAAATTGTGATGTTTGATGATGGTTGTGTGAATGTTAATTGCTACATTGATTGATAATTGTTGGCTGATGTGATGTGGTTGGGATTGGGGAAATGATTAACGATGATGTTAAATGGATCGGACTTAGCAATGAGTGTAGGAGGTGTGGGACGTGATTCTTGTAAATTGTATCTGTACTTTGTGCTGACAGTTGTGGTTGCAGGAGGGTGGTCCTGCCAATGTGGGGTCGCCCTTTAAATGGTGAACAGGTGGATGGCCCTGCCAATGTGGGGTCATCCAAGGAAGGATGAACAGGAGGGTAACCCTAAGACTCACGACATGGCTATCCCTGTACTTGCAGGTGGGGATGGCCGGTGAGCTAGCCGTTTACCCTTAAACTGTGTGTGTAATGTGGAATGATTGGATGAAGTGTCATGTGGTTATAAATGTGTGAATGGATTAGATGATGTTATTTGATATTGGATTGAGATGATGTTACGTGGTGTTTTGGATGGATTGATGTTACGTGCATTGGTAGAATTGATGCTAGGTGCCGTTTGAGTGGAATTGATGATGTGTGTGAAGGTGGTTGTTGATGTGTTTAGGGTTGTAGACTTATGACTTCGAATTGGCAAATAGAATTGGTAAGGGGATTTGTACATGGAAATGGACAATAGAAATGGTACGTGGAATTGGCTAATGGAATTAGATAATGGATTTAGACAAGAGAGTTGGGTGAAATGAGGAATGTAGTGGAATGTGACTGTTAATGTGAGATTTGATGGTTTGATGCTATGAGTGTTGGATGAATTGAATGTTATGTGTTGTTTTGGGGTGATGTGGATGATAGGTGTAATGGGGGTCTATAACGTGATTGCGTTGCACGATTGTGACATGGAATGGGTACGTGGAATTGGTTGATTGGAATTGGAACTTGGAATTGGGACGTGGAATTGGTACATGGAATGGTGATGTGGAATTGTGTTGTGGACTTGGATTGTGGAATTATGTGGTGAACTTGAATTGTGGATTTGTAATATGGAATTGAATTGTTGATGTGTGTGATTGATGTAGTTATGTTTAATGAAGTTTAATTGATAGAACCGGAAGGAGCCAACGTTACCCCAACCGAAATACCATTGTGTTAGAGTCCGATTCACTGGGGTGAATCCTATGACAGGGAGTCATAGTGGTTGAAGTCTCCGTTGAGGAAGGATCCCGATGGGATGCGTCGTGATAGCTCCGTGGAGGAAGGATCCCTTAGGGGATGCGTCGTGTTATCTCCCTACGGGGAAAGATCCTACGGGATATGGATGATGTGATGGCCGGCGGGGTAGCGGGGGAACAACTCCTTATGGCGCCTAATTAACTCACCTAGTTAAATGAATTATGAACTATCGTGCGTGTGTTGTGTTGGATTTGACTGCGAGCTGAAATGTGATGTGTTGAGTGTGCATATGTGATGTGTGATATGTGTTGATGATCTGTTATGCAATGTGTTGTGAACTAGGTTGGATTGATCTATGCATTGAGTTGTGTAATGTGATAAGTTGTGGGATAGATGTGATAGGTTGATGATTATGATGATGATATGAATTGTGAATGGTTAGTTTGGAGTTATGCGCTTGAATGGTAACATGGACTGCTTAGAGATGTCTAATAGCTCACTTAATGTGTGTGACTGTTGTGGGTGTAGAAATGCTAGCTATGATCTTGAGTGGTATTGTGATGTGATGTCGAGATGTGTGAATTATGGTTCTCTATTATTCATGTATGTTATCGTGGATGGTAAGTGTTGAATTGAGAACTACACCTATGTGATCACTTAAACTGTTTTTAGGGAATTAAAATATTGTATGAATGTGTCTGGTTCCATTGTGGTTGTGTGTGCGGAGTTTGGAACCGCTCTTTCAGGCTAGGTTCGGCGCATAGTTAAACCCAGTGGGTTCACTCAATTTCAATAGGAAATTGACCCCCCTCCAGTTCCTCTTTTCAGGTTCGCGTGGTTAGAGTGAGTGAGTTAAAGTTCAGGAGTTTCCTTGTGTGTCGAGTGTCAGTGTGTGGTTGGCGTGGAGGAGATTCTTGAAGGCTTGGACCAGGAGTTGACCATGTTTTGATTTTGTTTTTGGGATTGGGTTGTTTTGTATCGATTGATTTGAACTTCGGGATTGTAAGGGAATTTTGGTTCGAACTGTATCTTTGTAACAAGTTTTGGATTTTGAATAGTGGAGGCGCTTCCGTTTTACTCTTATTTAATGTTTTACTTGATTTCAAGGTTGGTTTCCCTTTTATTTAATTATCGTATCTTCGGGTGATGTTCATGCCGGTTCGACCACGGGTCCAACCCGGGTCGGTTTTGGATGGGATGTTACAAGTGGTATCAGAGCCTGGTTTGCCTCTGCTGCATAGGTGAACTGTTCTTTCTTCTAGGGGATTAGCTACCCTCTTAATGGGAAGAACGGAACATCGATGCAGTACTAGCATTCCAGGGTTTTCAAATGTTTTAACCGGGTTGGGATTTTGAAAGTGAAAGTGTGTTTTGAAGAACGAAAGTGTTTTCAAAGTTGGCCAACAGAAATTGATTTGTTTTCGGTCCTCCTAAGCCACGAAGAAAGTCATGGGATGAGAAGTTGTAGTGCTGAGCAGTGGTCGAGTTAGAATAGAGTGTCGGGTTAGGAGAGTTGCTTGGTCTTTGGAATAGAAACGGAAGTTAGGATGCTAGCTTGAGGTGGAAGTCCTAGATATGTGTTTTGTGGGAGAGTTGGAAGTCGTTTGAGGAGAAGAGTCAATGAGTGTTACAAGAACCTATCTTGTCTGTTGAAATGAAATTTCAAGGAAGGTTTTAGTTCGTGGGAATTTTGTCTTGCTTTGTTTTCAACTGTGGTTTGAATAAGATCGAGTAAGTCGTGATTTTTGTTCCATGTTGGAAAGTTAGAAGGATTTAAGAATTTGAGTTTTTGGGGAATGAGTATTTCTTGGTCTGTTTGTCAATGTGATTTTAGTGTCGAGCTTTGGTATAAGTTCCTTTGAGCAAATAGTGTATGGAGAGCGTTTTAATAATTTGGTATTTTAACTGAGATAAAGTTGGGTCTTACTCATTTTGGTTTTGAGTGGGAAAATGTTGCCTTGAATTCTTGGTTGATTTGGAAGGAGTTTGAAATCGCTTTTACCTTTTTAAGGCTGAGTTATGAGTTTCTGTGAGTTCAAATTGTTTGAGTGTTCTTCTTTTGAACGTTGGGGGAATGTTTTAATTGGTAATGGTGTTTAGGGATTTCAAAGCATTTGGGTATTTTAAACTAAAATAGAGTTTGGTTTTATGAGTTGATTTTAAAGGTTTTATGAGTTTTATTTTAAACTGAGGAACTTAGCTTCAATTTAAAAGGAATTTATTAAAATGTCGCTTTTCTGAAAAGTTTGCTTAGGTTTTGAAACTCAGATCGAGAAAGGTTTCCTGTAATGATAGAGTGTAGATGTTTAGCTAGTGCTCGAGTGGCTTGAGAGTAGTAGTTGAAAGTGTGAGGTTGATTGGATTGGTGAGGTCCTGGTAGACTTTGGTTAAGATAGGTAGAATGCTTGAAGGGTGTGAGGTTAGTTGAAGGTCTTAGCTAAGTCGTTTCTTGCTTTGTCGAGCTGTGTGTTGGTTGTGCTCTCGTGGTATGTGGTGCATTAAGTGTTCGGTTGTGCGTGTGTGTTAGGTGGGAACCTGAGTTCACGTAAGTGAAGTGTGTTAGGAGGTGTTTGTGCTGCTAGAACCGTTAAGAAAGAGTTCCGGGATACTTGAACTGCTTCGTTTGCTGTGTCTTGTGGTTGCATTGCTAGTATGTTTAGGGTTGTGATTTCGGGGACGAAATCTTTTGAAGTTGTGGAGACTTGTAACATCCCAGTTCTGATTAATCGGTTTGATTTAAAGAGTTGGTCGGTCCCTTGTTGATTAAAGCTAGGTAGAATTTAATTCGAAACTAAATTATTTATTTCTCTAATTTATTTTACCCAATTAATGAGAATTAGACCTTTCGAGGTAGAAGATTTCGAGTTAACCGTCGGGTCGAGGTCCCGAACCAATTGATCCGACCCAAAGATTTAAAGCAAAGCATAAGTAAGCTGCTCATTATTTCTACCGTGGGAGGCCTTAGGCCGAATTGGTGTGAGAAAGGGGAGGAAGAATTGAGCCTTAGGTAGTTAGGCCATAAGCCCGTCCAGCAAAACACGAAAGTGAGGGGAAGTGGGCTTCAAGCCCGTTCAGCAATTGGAAGGAGGGTTGGCTAGGGAAATAGGAAGAGGAGTGGGGGGTTGTGTCAGGGGGTTTTAGTTTTCGGCAACATGAAGAAGAGAGAGGGGACTTACGGCGGCGGGAGTGAAGACTTGGTCTGGGCTCGTCGGAACAATGGAGATGGGGCGGCGGTCATGTGTTGAGGTGGCTGGCGGCATTGAACAGTCTTGGAGAGGAAGACGATGATTTGGCTCGTTGGAGTTGGAATTCAAGCGAAGAAGGGAGGTCGGAGATCGGGGATCGACGTCCGCTTAGTCCACGATCGTAGGGAAGCCTCGTTGAAGGCCACTGGAGCGGAAGAAGGCTTCGACGATCAGGTCAGAGGCAGCAGCAATGAGTTTTGGGAAGGTTCCAAGGTTCTGGGAGGCGGCGTCGGCGGCCGGAGTCCCATCAGCGGCTGTTGGGATCGCCGGGGAAGGAGATGAACTGGATTGTCACTTTCCAGAAGTTCAGGCGCCTTTCTGCACTCTAGAAAGGTTAAGTGACCGTTTTGAAGTTTCTGTAATTCTGGGGCTCAATTGGAAATTCGGATCTAAGGACCTGTTTGGCAGGATGATTATTGGAGGAATCAGAGATTCGGCCATAGCTCGCTCGTTTGAAGTCCAAACGACGAACCGTCAGGACCGATGGAATCAGGATGACGAGACGGACGTTCTAAGACAGAATTAAGGGGCTTCTTTTAGGCTAAGGTGAGGGTTTAGCGTACGATAGGTAGTATTGGTCGATGTGAGGAGTTGCAACCTTGACTTAGATGAATATAGGTTTTGCATGGAATTGAAAGAGGGTAAAAGGGGAAATTGTTCTGCATTGGATTGTTATGTAAATTGTGATGTTTGATGATGGTTGTGTGAATGTTAATTGCTACATTGATTGATAATTGTTGGCTGATGTGATGTGGTTGGGATTGGGGAAATGATTAACGATGATGTTAAATGGATCGGACTTAGCAATGAGTGTAGGAGGTGTGGGACGTGATTCTTGTAAATTGTATCTGTACTTTGTGCTGACAGTTGTGGTTGCAGGAGGGTGGTCCTGCCAATGTGGGGTCGCCCTTTAAATGGTGAACAGGTGGATGGCCCTGCCAATGTGGGGTCATCCAAGGAAGGATGAACAGGAGGGTAACCCTAAGACTCACGACATGGCTATCCCTGTACTTGCAGGTGGGGATGGCCGGTGAGCTAGCCGTTTACCCTTAAACTGTGTGTGTAATGTGGAATGATTGGATGAAGTGTCATGTGGTTATAAATGTGTGAATGGATTAGATGATGTTATTTGATATTGGATTGAGATGATGTTACGTGGTGTTTTGGATGGATTGATGTTACGTGCATTGGTAGAATTGATGCTAGGTGCCGTTTGAGTGGAATTGATGATGTGTGTGAAGGTGGTTGTTGATGTGTTTAGGGTTGTAGACTTATGACTTCGAATTGGCAAATAGAATTGGTAAGGGGATTTGTACATGGAAATGGACAATAGAAATGGTACGTGGAATTGGCTAATGGAATTAGATAATGGATTTAGACAAGAGAGTTGGGTGAAATGAGGAATGTAGTGGAATGTGACTGTTAATGTGAGATTTGATGGTTTGATGCTATGAGTGTTGGATGAATTGAATGTTATGTATTGTTTTGGGGTGATGTGGATGATAGGTGTAATGGGGGTCTATAACGTGATTGCGTTGCACGATTGTGACATGGAATGGGTACGTGGAATTGGTTGATTGGAATTGGAACTTGGAATTGGGACGTGGAATTGGTACATGGAATGGTGATGTGGAATTGTGTTGTGGACTTGGATTGTGGAATTATGTGGTGAACTTGAATTGTGGATTTGTAATATGGAATTGAATTGTTGATGTGTGTGATTGATGTAGTTATGTTTAATGAAGTTTAATTGATAGAACCGGAAGGAGCCAACGTTACCCCAACCGAAATACCATTGTGTTAGAGTCCGATTCACTGGGGTGAATCCTATGACAGGGAGTCATAGTGGTTGAAGTCTCCGTTGAGGAAGGATCCCGATGGGATGCGTCGTGATAGCTCCGTGGAGGAAGGATCCCTTAGGGGATGCGTCGTGTTATCTCCCTACGGGGAAAGATCCTACGGGATATGGATGATGTGATGGCCGGCGGGGTAGCGGGGGAACAACTCCTTATGGCGCCTAATTAACTCACCTAGTTAAATGAATTATGAACTATCGTGCGTGTGTTGTGTTGGATTTGACTGCGAGCTGAAATGTGATGTGTTGAGTGTGCATATGTGATGTGTGATATGTGTTGATGATCTGTTATGCAATGTGTTGTGAACTAGGTTGGATTGATCTATGCATTGAGTTGTGTAATGTGATAAGTTGTGGGATAGATGTGATAGGTTGATGATTATGATGATGATATGAATTGTGAATGGTTAGTTTGGAGTTATGCGCTTGAATGGTAACATGGACTGCTTAGAGATGTCTAATAGCTCACTTAATGTGTGTGACTGTTGTGGGTGTAGAAATGCTAGCTATGATCTTGAGTGGTATTGTGATGTGATGTCGAGATGTGTGAATTATGGTTCTCTATTATTCATGTATGTTATCGTGGATGGTAAGTGTTGAATTGAGAACTACACCTATGTGATCACTTAAACTGTTTTTAGGGAATTAAAATATTGTATGAATGTGTCTGGTTCCATTGTGGTTGTGTGTGCGGAGTTTGGAACCGCTCTTTCAGGCTAGGTTCGGCGCATAGTTAAACCCAGTGGGTTCACTCAATTTCAATAGGAAATTGACCCCCTCCAGTTCCTCTTTTCAGGTTCGCGTGGTTAGAGTGAGTGAGTTAAAGTTCAGGAGTTTCCTTGTGTGTCGAGTGTCAGTGGGTGGTTGGCGTGGAGGAGATTCTTGAAGGCTTGGACCAGGAGTTGACCATGTTTTGATTTTGTTTTTGGGATTGGGTTGTTTTGTATCGATTGATTTGAACTTCGGGATTGTAAGGGAATTTTGGTTCGAACTGTATCTTTGTAACAAGTTTTGGATTTTGAATAGTGGAGGCGCTTCCGTTTTACTCTTATTTAATGTTTTACTTGATTTCAAGGTTGGTTTCCCTTTTATTTAATTATCGTATCTTCGGGTGATGTTCATGCCGGTTCGACCACGGGTCCAACCCGGGTCGGTTTTGGATGGATGTTACACCACCCGACGCCGCCAATTTCCAGGTTTCTATTGGCTTGGATTTTTCTGATTTGGTTGCTGGATTTAGTTGGGCGTTGATAGTGTGGTTTGTTACTGTTAGCTGATTGTGCTTGGACAGAGTCTTTGGCGGTTCCGTGCCTTTCACTTGTGATTTGTTGTTTGATTGGTTTGCATCAATTGCTTGATTTTGGACAGTTGGGTGGCTTCTTGGCTTGATTATTTGGTTGGTGGCTGGTTTGCCTTGTGAAGAGTGCTGCTGTCTTGTTGCTTGGTGGTGTGGATTTGGACAATTTGCATTTTGCTTGTTGATTATTTGAATGCGAATCCTGGCTTGTTTGTTTGCAGTGGATGGTTGAATGTTCTTGATTCATGATGGTTGGCTAGGATTGGTACCTCATTGTGGTCCGAGTGTGGTTGGCTAGTTTGTTGCCGGTCTGAATTCGGGGACCGAATTCCATTCTTTGTGTGAGGAGGGGTGTGGTTAATCACCACTCATTGGTTTAATCTTTGTGCATTCCCCCTTACATTGTGTGGACTTAGGCTTATATGTTCTTGATTCGTGCTTTTGATCCATGATGCATGCCTTTTGCTTAAGTTTGGATTTCAATGATTTGATTTTTGCTAGCATAGGTTGTTGCACTTGAACTTGATGATTTTGAATTGTGTTCAATGTTTTGATCATGTGTTATAATTCAGCGCCTTGATAGGATTTGTCTTAGGAGTGTAGCCTTTTTGGTTGATTCTTTGTATGCATTTCTTTTGCAGGATGCCTCCTAAGGGTAAATCAGCTTCTTCATCCTCCGCCCCCAAGCGATCCAAGACACCAGCTTCCAAGAAGCGGAAGGGACAGACTGGGGAGTCTTCTGCTCCTCCACCACGGTCGCCTTCGCCGCCTCCAGCTCCTCGTGGCGTCGACCCTCCTGAATCAGTGGTTCAGAGGATCTTCGACTTCGACCCCAGAGATCGGGCTTACAGTCGTTATCAGGTTATGGCGAGATGGCCCGTGGCGAGGCAGGGTAGATTTGATTTTGAGGGGTTGCAGAGTCGTGATGGTTGGTTGGATGCTTTGAAGACTTTGGCTGATGGAGCCGGTATTTGGCCGCTCTTGGAGGTTGACGAGAGGGCGTATGAGTGGCCTACGAAGGAGTTCTTGAGCACTCTCACCGTGGAGTGTCACGAGACCACTAGTGAGGTTTGTGTGCGCTTTAGGCTCGGCGGGATGGCGCGTGTGTGCTCCATTGACGAGTTTGGATACCGCCTTGGGTTCTATGAGTGGGCGGAGGTTCAAAGTGGCGAGCTCTCTAGGTTGGCTCTCATATCTTCTCTTGCGGGGGACGCCAAGAGTGCATTCTTCAAGGAAATTGCACCGAGGGCTAGAGGTTATTCAGCTCGCTCATCCAAGGTCACAGAAGTGAATCGGCCTATGCTGAAGCTCCTTCATCACTTCTTCCGGCACTCCATCACCCACAGGAAGTCATCCTCCTCTCCAGGTGTAGTCTCAGTCAGAGATTTGTTTCTCTTTTATTGTTTGGAGAGGGGCATCAAGCTGCATCTAGGTGATTTAGTGCTAGGAGCCCTCCTTCAGATGCAAGCTAATGACACTGCTGGTGTTCTGCTGGGAGGAGGATTTGTGACCAGGTTGGTGCGTGGGTATGAGTGCCTTGATGCTTTTGGTCCTGCTCCAGCATTTGTCGAGCCTCGACCAGTTCTCTTGCGGATTATCCTACCTACAGCTCAGATCACAGACCTTCTGGTTCCGACTTGTCGGATCTCAGATGATGACAGTGATGAGGAGGATGAAGAGATCGACCCTACTACACTTATGAGCTTATCTCGGGGATGGGTCGCCTCACGACCGTAGTGGAGGATATGCGTGAGGGACAGAGGAGAGACAGTGCGGCGATACAGGATCTTAACAGGAGAGTTCAGAACCTCGAGGCGTACAACGCTAGGGACTTTGAGAGCCAGCAGTTCTATGGACAGCAGCTTGCTCAGGTGCATGAGGTTCAGCAGTTTCAGGGTATCCAGCTTACTCAGATTCAGCATTCTCAGTACTGGCAGCAGCATCAGTACTACTACTACCAGGAGAGCTTCCACTCTGAGTCCGGCCCCTCCAGCACTTGGGCAGTCTTTCCACCGCCTCCCCCGTTTGACGGCTACCATCCATGGTCACAGTGCCCTGGGCACCCCCGACCACCACCCCACTGAGAGCCACAGGATCACTCACCATTTCTCAGGACTTTGGATTTTTCCTTTCTTTTCTTTCTGTTTATGACTGCATGTTTTGTTGTGTTTGACTTTTGATTTTCTCTTTTCATTTCTGGCTTTGAACTTGTCATGTTGTTGGATCACACATCTCATCCGTACTCTCATCTGGTCGACTATGGGTTGTGTTTGAGTGGTGTACCCTCCCTTGTTTTATACAGGTACCCCTGATTCAGGTCCTCGTCCTGAACAGGTTACTTGATCCGGGATTCCATCTCCGGCTTCTCTTCTTCACCTCGCGGTATATTCGTTCCACCTTATCCTCTCTCTCTCTTGATCATTGAGGGCAATGCTCATGTTCGTCGTAGGGGAGTTTGAGTTTTGGTGTGATTATTTGTCGGTAGAAGTCTAAAGCTATGTTCTGATGTGTTGCATGATCTTAATTGAATGTCGAATTCCTCTATTGTAGAATCGTTCGGTTCTTGACGTTTAGTGTTTAATTGACTTCAAGCTTTCACAATGATGTTTAGATTGTTCCACTTAGAACCTATAACCGGCATGTTAGCACTAATATCAAATGAGTCTGGGCCAGAACTGAGATTTTATCACTCTTGTATGTTGGTTGATTGGTTTGATACGTGTTTTTATACCACTCGATAACACCGGTCTAGGATGATGAAGGCAATCAGAATTTCTTCCCCTCTTCCATGTTTTTCATTCTCTTTTTGATCTTTCGTGATTGTGGCTTGAGACTAGACGGAATCCAATTCGAAATCTTGTACGGAAGTTGTTAAGGGGCTAAGGATCAAGTGGCTAAATTGTGAAAAAAAAAATGCTCAAAAGAAAAGCTAGGCAAGCTCGGCACCTAAGTGAAGTGTCGGGTTGAGCACTAAGCAAAAGGGCAAAGGCTGTGAGCTAGGCAGGTTCAACACCTAAGTGAAGTGTTGAATCGAGCACTAGTATGCAGTAAGAAAAAAAAAAGGAAAAGAAAAGAAAGAAAAAGAGTTCTCAAATGTAGCCCTTGATCCTAGCCAGAGTTGTAAAGTGCGGATCTAGAAGCGGATGAAGTCGAGTCGATAGCCACATTCACGACTCACGATCCATGTTCCGATTTCAAGTCCTTTTGATTAGAGTTGGTGTTGTCGTGGTCGGTTTTGCTGTGTCCCAATCAACCACTACTTGAAGTGTGCAGAAATTAGTAAGGTTTAGACTTGTTTGGTTGATGTTCTTGAATGTGTAGGTTTAGTTTGTTCGTGGAACAGTTTAAGCTAAATTGTGATTGCTTGAATCTCAATGGACCGAACTTGTCATTTGTGAACTTGGATGTTTTCTAATTCATTTGCTTGAGGACAAGCAAAGCTTAGTCGTAGGGGAATTTGATGTGACTTTAATTAGTGCATTTTAAGCTTATGAATGACCTATGATATGCCCGTGTTTATTCGTGAAATGACATGACTTTTATGCTTTTATTTGAGATTTTGTGCAAAGTGTCATTTTGTTGTCCGGTTGCCACTTTGGAGCCAAATTCGTGGTCTATTGGAGTTGCCTCTGTGCATTTTCAGGTTATGGCTTCAAAGTACGGATGACAAGGAGCGCATAGGAGCAAACGGGAGGTCATTTGGAGGCCGGACGAGGGAGATTTGAGCCTTGCAAGATCGGGTTTTCTGCAGAGTGCAGGGGTGCACGCCGTGCACTGTGCACGCCGTGCAGGGGTGCACGCCGTGCACTGTCCCCTGCACTATAAATACTCTTGTTTTTGGCCATTTTGGGGAATTCTTGGATATCTCTTGAACCCCAAACACATATCCACGAACCCTCAAACCCTAGAACACGTTTCTGGAGCAATTTGAAGCCATTGGAGCTAGGATTGAAGCCAACAAACCTTGGGAGAAGTGCTTACAAGTGGACAAGTGAAGATCATCTCAAGGATTCATCCATGGTGTTCTTGGTGACCATTCTTCCTTCTTTTCTCTTTACTCCCTTGGCCATGTGTGGCTGAGTTTCTAGGGTTCATCTTGGATGGGTAGATTAGTTGTGCTATGATAGAGGAATGATTGTATAGAACTTGCCATGATTGATCTTGGTTGTATGAGGATGATTCCTAGACTTGTTCTTAATGCCATTTTATGCCATGTTTGCTTGATTTGGTCCATTCATTGTGATTTGATGCATGAGAGTGCTTGGATTGCATAGATTGTAGGTCTAGGGATTGAAGTGAGTGTGTTCTAAGAGATTAGATCATCTTATTTCAACCATTTTCACTTGATTTCTCTCTTGGGCATTTTATCGAACACTTGGTGTGCATGTGGATTTTCATTCAATTGAGTTTGAAAAGGCTTTTTGGTGAATCTCTTAGTGTTAGGGCATTGATATGAGAGTGTTGTGCCTAGCCTTGTGGTCATAGAGTCTTAAGAGAGGGTCTTGTGTCTTGGCATTTCATCAAACACTTAGAATGCATCTTTTTTTCACTTAGCTTGAGAGCGAGAGCCTAAGTTGAGTGGTATTGGGATAGGGATTAGGTGCTACGAGAGTGCATCGAATCTATAAAAGTGAAATGCATGGTCATCCGAATGCAAACTCGATCTTGATTGACTTGTTTGTTCAATTAGTCATCTTGAGCATGATGAAACTACCCACCAAGAGAGCCCCTTTGTCTTTGATTTGCACCACTTTATTTTTCTTTCTTCCTTTTAGTTTCCTTTAAGTTTTTAATGTCTATTTCAAATCAAAACTCCTTTCAAATGAATAGACCGTCTACGAGGAATGTGAGTAGAGGCCATTGAGAGAACCCCGTGGAATACGACCTTGGTAAACCCGCTTTTATCATTATAACCATTAATTATTCACTTACACATGATTCAAGTTTTGATTTAGAATGTATAATGATGATGATAGTAGAAATTAATCGTAATATTTGTATAACATTACTTTATTGACTAATTTATATATATCTAGTGCTTATATAATATTTTTCATTTTATTTATGTGGTTGAGAATGATGTGTTTTGGTATAATTATTATTGATAAAATCGTGTTATAAGAATATATTAAAATATCTAGGGTACTCATAAACCCGTATGGGTATTTGTAGGATAGGGTAAGGTTATGATAGTTGAGGACCCGTAGGGTAAATGGTCGGTATTTTCCAAAGTTATACCCTGAGGGTAACGGTACGGTTGACCCCATACCCTGACCCTACCCTACCCATTGCCAAGCCTACCCGTCAGGCCCGGGGGATTTTGTCGGACTTATGGCAAAAATTGCTGCTCGTATTTCTGAGTCGGTAACATCAGCGAGTAGCGACGAATTCATCACCGCTGTGATTGTTGGAGTAACGTGTAAGGGTCCTAAGTCAACATTACCATACATAATTTCTGCCGTAAATAGGTTTGTGTATAAATCAACTGCCACTTTACCCTTTTCCGATTCTGTGAGGACCACATTCCCATCTGAAAGTTCGAGACGGTCAATGCGTTTCCGTTTCTGTCCTGCTTTTACTGAGCGATGGAAAAACTTAGTATTCCTATCGCCTAATAAAAGCCAGTTTGTGCGTTGTTTCTGTTTCCAATATTTTTCTTCTTGAGCCTTAGCCCTTGCTCTATCGCCTTCTAGACGACGCACTTCCGTCCAGTCAACCTGTGTTTGAGATAGGGCTGATCGAAGGGCGTGGTTCAAATCTTGCAGCCACCGAGCAGAGTTTGAGGTACCGACACGAGACCACTCGAAGAGGGTATGTCGCATTTCTTTTAATTTATACATTAATCTGAATTGTGCCATCCCTTGGACGATGAAGGATGCCCAGTAATGTTGAACTAGTAAATCAACTTCCGGGTGTTCGGCCCACCGAAAATCTAAGCGAAAAAGCTTTTTGAAAGGGATTTGCGGAACGACCATTGTTAGAAGAATTGGTTCATGGTCGGATTCTATTGGGAGTAGGTGAGTTACCTTGCATTCTGGCCTTTGGGTTAACCATTCATTATTAAACATGAATCGGTCCAAACGTTCATCAATTACTTCATTCAGTTGGCGCCTATTGGACCAGGTGAAGGGCTCACCATGGAAGCCAATGTCAAGGAGTGAGTGATCCGCCATAAAATTCCGTAAAATTTCAAGGCGTGTAAAGGTGGGAGGGCTTCCCCCACGTTTTTCGTTTGCGTGAGCAATACAATTAAAATTCCCAAAAACCAAAAGAGGCCTATCCATGCCATTTAAGAGCTCAGTGATTTGGGAAAATTGGGATACACGAGTGTTAAAATCCGTGGAGAGATGGACACCCACCAAATAAGCAAAGGAGTCTGGATCGAACTCCCAACACACATATATTACATAGTGCATAGAAAAGGTTACTACACATTGAAAAGAAGGATCCCAAGCGAAAGTCAATCCTATACCACTTTCAAAATGAAAATTAGCAAACCCAAGTCTCGGAAACAAAGTAGAACTAGAGACAAAGTCTAATCGGGTTTCACACAAGAAAAGAAAATTAGATCGATGGAAGCGCAACAAATCCCCAAGTTCGCGAACTGTGGAGTCTCCACCCAAACCCCTACAGTTCCAATTGAGGCTGCCTCGTCTCTCACCTTTGTAGTCAGGTCAGTGTCGTTATCTAAGTTCCCACCTCATAATGGGGCAGGAACCACCCACATCCCTAACAATATAGCGCAGTTTAGCCGTCTGAATAGAAAACAAACTGCTCCACAATTCAGGAACATTAACTGCCCATGGACCAGCCAGGGCTTATTGATCGGAATAATCCGAGTAAGAGGCAGTTGCCTCAATAATGATCACAAGGATCGTTAAATGCAGATCACAAGGATCAGATTGAGAAAAGATGATTGTAGAACCTGCCGTCCGTTGAAAGGGAAACCAACTGTCTAAGGAAGTTAATAAAATCGTACTGTGCAGAAAAAGCAATGACAAAAACATGAAGGAGGAGTGCATGGTACTGTAGTAGATGAAGAATTGCTCTTTCTAAAATACTTGCTTGTCGTATAGAATGGGAGAACAAGCCTCGAGAGAGAACAAGACTCTTACTTTTATTATACTAATCTCTTCACATTATGGAACTAACACAGTCTAGATAAAGGCCAATTTGCTTCTTACTTTGCCATAATTCCTAATTAAAGAAACACCACCAAACTTCAATCTAACAAACGAGCGACAATGAAGATGACCAAGTTTTGAAATCAAACAGTTTGAAAATGGATGCTTAATGCTTTAAGACTTTAAGAAAATGGAATTGACTGAACTGTCAAAACCAAAACAGGACCCAAAAGTTAAAAAAGAAACCTGAGAAATTGTGGAGCAACTCTCGTTATCCAATCAGGAACACACCAACAAAAGTACGTTAACTGTCGGAGAGACTGAATTGAAGGAGGTAAAGGAGAGTGACCTTTGATTGATCCTCGGGGAAGCAGACTGAATAAGATGAAGAAAAGAAGTTACTGAAGGAACGGTGGGAAGTTTATTAGTTTCTTTCACTGAATCCAAAAAAATTATGAACAGATCCTTTCTTGAGGCACTGTAAACTAGGCATCGTCTAGCTCAAAGACGTTAAAGAAAGAGCGCTTCTCTGGAGGCAATCCAAGGATGGAGTCTTTATTTTATTGAGTCGAGTTCGTGGTAGAGTCGTGCAACAGTCATTGTGTGTGTGTGTTTGTTCTTGATTGTCGAATTTTGGGTCCTAGTCGCTAGAAAGAGCTTGAATTTCAAAATTTCGGCCATTTTAAAATTTTCAGTTCCGCAGCAAGTCAAAAATTGCGCGTTTTTACAGTAAAAGTCAGCTGACGCACTTCTTCAAAATACCCTTGTAAATTTTGTCATTTTTGTGACAAGTGCGCCCTTTTCGCCTAAATGTGCGCAAGGGAAGCAAAAAACTATTTGTACACAAAAAGTGCGCCTGGTGGCAAATGTGTGCCACCAGTCGCACTTTTTGCGCACAAACCATTTTTTTCCTTCCCTCTCTCCCAATTTTCAGATCAAACCCTATTCTTCCCGAAATGTTCAAGCAGGCCCCTCCCCTTTGCCCATTTTTTCAACCTAAAACACACTCAAAACCTCATATTTTCATTGATCCACATCAAAATTTCACTGATTTTTTATTCCCCTTAAGTTTATGGACCTCACAAGCCAAGTTTCACCGGATTTCATCAAGTTTTCACCGAGTTTCGAGCAAAAACCTAATTTTTGGGGTTTTCGAGTCATTCAATTATTTTCGTCGGGATTTTGCTCGTGCTCCTTTAAGGTAAATTGTTATATGCTTCTCTACGGTTCTTTTGGCATATTCCATGTTTAATTTCATTGACTCGGCTTCGGGTTGAATTTTTGGTGGTAGATACATTTTTGCGGTTTTGATTTTGGTCGAAATTGTTGTTGCTACTAATTGTTTGGCCTCGTTTCCTAGTATATTTGTGCATATTGAGCCCAATGATCACTGAATCTAGGATTGTTGCTTGGAATTGTGGACTATTGCTTCTCGGTCATTCGTACTTATGTGATTGCATATGATTTTGGTGATTATGACTGCACCATTTTCTACCTACTACAAAAAGATGCGTCTAGCATTGATCAAAATTACGGGTCGATAAACTGACACCGATTTTTGAGATGCTAAATGTTAGCGTCTGTCGTCAAACAACCAACGATAATACCAAACTGACCAATGTTGAACCATCTTACTAACTAGGTGGGTTGGCCAACCAGATTTAGTGTCACCAATAAGGAACTGACGCGTATTTGACGGTTGATGATAAATCCTGGTCAATAGTTGACCAACTTTGACTGTTGATTGGTTTAGCGTCGGCCAGTGACCGACGCTAAAGCGCGAAGATGACGCAAATTATGGGTCGTTTTAACGTCGATTCTGACCGACGCTAAAACAGACATGAACGACGCTAAATAGGTTACAAGTCCATTTTTAAGGCTTTACCTCCTTATCTTATACTCTTTGAGTGCCAACCTGCAAACCACAATTTCATCCATAAAATTCCACGCGAGATATACCTCACAATACAAACATTACTACCCAATCACATAATTTAGAGTTTAGTCATAACATATATTTTGCACACTAGAATTATACTAATCATCATAATTCTAGTAATAGTATAAACTACATCACTAAATAAACATCTCTAACTCAATAAAATCAATCATCATTCTCGGTCCACCATCCTCCCCCTCCTTATCATCCTCTAGGTTCTGCTCAAACATGGCTTTCTGCTTCCCTTTTTCCTAGGAGGATGATCCTGGAGCCACCGATACAATACTCGCCACTTGTTCCTTCAGGAGTCGGATCTCGTCCTCTAGCTCTGCCAAATGACCTTCTACAGGGAAATGTCCGAAGTCGTGGGTGGCAGTAGCTGCACTGCTACTCTAGCTGGCTCCACCCGTCCTCCGACTGATGTTGACCTAGAAAAAAACATTAGAAACGACAATATTTGATAACTGTAAATTTCAAATATCATAAAATCAAATATGTACCTGAGAAGGTGTTACATCGAAGCCCAATCCTCGAACCTTACCACTATGCTTATTGTATTGACGCTAAACCTTTTTTTGTAGTGACCATCCTGGTAAAGCCAATGTAGTAGCATACACCTTGGTTCAAAGGGAGTTGGTCGACTTGAGGGCTTTGAGAGTGGAAATTCAAGTGGAGGGTGTTGGTGGATTGCTTGTCAAGATGAGTATCCGACCATTATTACATGATTGAATTGGAGAAGAGTAGGTGAAGGATTATAAAATGGTAACAATCAACGAAGAAGTTGATGCAGGGAAGGAAGATTGCTTTGAGCTAGTGAATGGGTTATTGAAATGTCAAGGTTGGTTGTGTGTGTCGGTGGTTCAAGAGTTGAGAAGGGAAATTCTGGAAGAAGCTCATTCTTCCATGTATGTCATGCATCCCAGAATAACCAATATGTGCAACACCTTGAAGGCTCACTTCTTGTGGTCTAATATGAAGAAGGATGTGGCGCAGTTTGTGGTGACTTGCTTGGTGTGTCAAAAGACGAAATATGAACATAGAGCTCCTAGTAGGTTGCTACAATATCTACCCATTACAAAGTAGAAATCTCAAATTTTCTGCCTACTAGAGAAGGGAAGGATGCAATTTGGGTTATAGTTGACCAATTGACAAAAGTAGCTCACTTTTTACCCATTCAGTATAAGCCAAGTGTATAAGAGTTGTCAAAGTGGTATGGTTGTATAGGGTTCCTCAATCAATTGTGTTAGATCAAGTTATAAGACCAAAATATTGGTGTTCATCCACCTCAATATGGACGACAATCCACCAATTTTCTCCCACAATTGAATTGGATTTTGGCTCAATTAACTCGCGTTGTCTTTATATGCATTATTTCTGTTATAGGGTCCTAGTGACCCTATTTTGATGTCTCTTGAGTAGTTTTGTGATTAGCTTAGGTCATTAACAGACAAGGGGCTCTAATTTAGTGCTGAAAGCCTTTGGAAGCATTCAAAATTGGGCTAAGAATATTGAGAAACAAAACAATGATAATAGAAGTTTGTGACTATGATCGCTACCGCGACCACGACAATTCCCCTGATCGAGATGAGAGTTTTCAGCAAAATTCAAAGGTCGATCGTGACCGCAACCGCGGCCCCTGACAAAAATCAGAGGGTATAAAAAGGCAGCAATTGGGGGAAATTGATTATCTAATTTTTTTATGATTCCAGACAGACTTTTGACAAACCACACACTCTCCCAGCATCATAAATCATCCTCCAAACTCCTCCATTCATCATTCCCTCATCACCAATAAATCACAAAATTGAAGGTCGGAGCACCTCAAGTCAAAGGATGATAGCTCATTCATCTTTTCTAGGTTGTATTCCTTATATTTTGATGTTGTTTAGCTAATCCCCTAGGGTTAGGTTAGTGAAACCCTATGGGAACTGTTGATATACTAGATTGTCTTGGTGTCCTTGGATGATTTGATTCTTCGTTTTATGCAAAGATTTGTGATTGTGTTTTCATGTTCTTCAATTCCCTATCCATGCTTGAGTTTCCATTTATTACATGCTTGGATTGGTCTTATGTTGATAGGAATAGTCTCGAGAGGGTGTTGCTATCATAGAACCTCGTGCATTTCTGCTTTAATCAACATTGCACTTGAGTGATAGACGTGTTTTACGTCTTTTAGGATGAAATTCCTTGTAGACATTTTATCAAACACTTGGAGTGCATCAAACTTTTGGATAATTTGCAGCAAGAGCTTGAATTATTGAGTTCTAGTTTTTCTAAGGTCTCGAGAGAGTCTTAGGATGCGTGTTTGATTAATCGTTGAAAGATCACATCTTACATGAATCGAATCGTTCATCTTTGACCCAGTTGTCTAGTGTTGACCCACGAACCATAAAGGGAGCTTGCCTTGCCCTCTTCTTATCCATTCTCATATCACTTATTTATCCTGATTTGTCTTGTCTTGATTTTGCCTAATTTTATCCCATATTCGCATGCTCTTTGAGCCCCCTTGCTTGTCGGTTAAACAAGGTTTTCCACGAGTTAACCTTCCTTAGTTTTTAGTGAGACCCCGCGAGACTTCATCGAGGAACTTCCACCTCAAAACCTCCCTTGAACAATCTCTTTTCGCACAAGTATGTTGCACGAAGAGACCCCGCGAGAATATGACCCTAGTCTAGGTATGTATATTTGACCAACCGTTTTGGGGTGATCAAATTTTGGCACCGTTGTCGGGGACCCTTTGCAATTACAAAATGTTGAGTGACTTTTTGCTCCCTCAAATTTTGGAGGATGATTTATCCGAAGACACTTCTTCCATTGTCTGGAGCTCTTTAGCAACAATTGACATTACAAATAAAGGAAGAATGTTGGAAGACTTCACCAAGCCTATGGTGGGGGATGCCGAAGAGATAATTTTTAAGCTGTAAATTGGGGCTGGCAATTTTGAGTTAAAGTCACGTTTGATCAACTTAGAGGTTGTTTGTTTCATAGAATTTAAGGGGTGATTTTCCTAGAATTGGGGTCCAAATCTAGGGTGTAGAGAATTCAATGAAATAGACTATTTGTTTGCCAAAAATAAGAGAAATTTACCTAGAATTAAATTCTAGGGGTTGGCCATCTGGAGATTTCAGACCCCTTTTGAAATAACTACTTAACTGCAATTATTTGGGACTTTCTCTAGTGATTTCAGTGTGTGTTTCCATAATTACCCTTATTTATTATTTCTATTTACAAACAAGCCGAGTATATAACCCAACTAAAACTCCTGCCCCCTCTCATTTCACATAACAACGCTAATCGAAAGAAGTCCGGACGGCTTCTCTGCAGATTGACAAGAGGAGGTATGAACCCTAATCGATCCCCCAATCTCGTTCCTGGTCTTCCAATCCATCATATCCCTTCTCCTTCCTATCATGTACATGCCTACTATAGTCTAATTGATTTTTGGGCTTCCATTGGTTTTGTAACTACTAGTGGAGGTCGTAGCTCGCACAAGCTATACTTAACCCCTGCTCAAAGCTTGTAAATCGTTCACCCCCACTTGACGACTTTTTGTCAAGTCTTAATGAGGATATATCACATATTATTGTTGTCCACCTTAGAAACTGAACCCATTTTTAAACCTTTAGCATTAGACACTAACAGAGACCAATGACGAAGAAGTTTTATGTCAGTTGTCACCTAGGATTCAAACATCTCTAGTTTGAACTCCATTAGGATCACTCGTAAACTTTTTAGAAGGTTATACAAGGTTCTAGTTGATGAAGGGTGGCTGGAGGCTTCCCTTAAAGTTGGTGTAGAGGAAATGGTTGTTATGTTCCTTTACACCACAGCTAATAAAAAAATAGAATACTCCAATTCGAGTTATGTAGGCCAGGAGAAACCATCCACAAACAGTTGCACAAGGTCTTGCAAGCTGTACTTAAACGGCACCACAGCTATCTACAACAACCTATGTAACATCCCCGCTCAACCAAACGGTTTGGAACTCAAGATCGATGGACTAGGGTACTGGAATCAGTGCTCTTAAGCTCCCCTTGGGGTTTGGGTCATTCGGGTTTAAGTTGGGTCGAAGTTGCAAAGAGGGGAACGGTGATGCACCAAAAAGTGCTGATTTTGGGCCCTGAAGTGCGCAAGCGCACTTTTGAAAGTGCCAAGCGCACTTCTGTAATATCATTCGGCGGAATTTTGACAAAATTCCAAAAGTGCGCCTTTTTGGGGCCAAAGTGCGCCGGCGCACTTTTTGACATACCAGGCGCACTTTTTGTGCATAAAAGGACGGATTTGCACGGAAATTCATAACTTCTTTCCCTTTCTCTCTCCCCGAAAAGCCATTGACGAACCTAGTGCGAGCAATCTTCGAAGGGTGATTCCGGGAGCTGTAGAGGTCGGAATTGAGTTCCGTTTGTTGCTATGGTTTCGTAGCGACGAGGAGAAGAGATCGCTAACCTCCATTTTGGGTTTCTGGGTGTAGGTCGTGAGCAGTAAGGAAGGGTAGAGCTACGAGTTTGGTGGTTGGGAATCGAGTTTCTGGGGAACTAGAAGACGATTAGAGCCTCGTCTTCTATTCCAGGTGAGGGCTTAGCGTTGTGTAAGTAGTTTGGACAGCGTGAGGAGCTTCAATTGGACTTAGAACAAAACCTAGGTTATGCATGAAAATGATGAGCGTAAAAGGGGATAAACTGTTCTGTGAATGTACTTGATTGCTATTGATGATTGCCGTGGTTGATTGTTGTTGTTGATTGCTATGATTTGGGGTTGGGTGTGAACTGAAGTGAATTAAGTAATGGATTGACATAGAAATGAGAATTAGGATGGTTGGGAAATGAGTGCGGGTGCTATGATATTATGAATTGCTGGTTGTGGACGCAGGAGAGTTACCCTGCCAATGTGGGGTCGCTCTGAATAAGAGGAACAGGTGGGTGACCCCTAGACTCATGACATGGCTTCCCCTGTACTTGCAGGTGGGGGAGGCCGGTGAGCTAGCCGGTTATCCTATTGATCGTGATGTGTGTGCTGTGAACATGACAGGGGCATGGAGGACGAGATGTGTTGTGAACTATGGACTATGAATGAGATGTGGCTGATTTGTGTTGTATGTTGGTAGTAGATGTGATGTATGAGTTGAGAATGTGATGTTGAGAATTGTATGTTGGAAATAGAACCGGAAGGAGCCCACACTACCCCACCCGAGGTACTGGTTGTTGAGTCTGATCCATTGGGGTGGATCCCCTTGACATGGGTGTCAAGGGAGTGATGAGATTGATGATGAGATTGATGATGATGATGATGGTTAATGAGAACGCGTTCCCCATGCGGTAGGTGATGTGACTTTAATTAGTGCATTTTAAGCTTATGAATGACCTATGAAATGCCCGTGTTTATTCGTGAAATGACATGACTTATATGCTTTTATTGAAGTTTTGTGCAAAGTGTCATTTTGTTGTCCGGTTGCCACTTTGGAGCCAAATTCGTGGGCTATTGGAGTTGCCTCTGTGCATTTTCAGGTTATGGCATCAAAGTACGGATGACAAGGAGCGCATAGGAGCAAACGGGAGGTCATTTGGAGTCCGGACGAGGGAGATATGAGCATTACAAGATCGAGCTTTCTGCAGAGTGCAGGGGTGCACACCGTGCAGATGTGCACGCCGTGCAGGGGTGCACGCCGTGCACTGTCCCCTGCACTATAAATATTCTTGTTTTTGGCCATTTTGGGGATTCTATCATCTCTCTTGAACCCCAAACACATACCCACGAACCTTCAAACCCTAGAACACATTTTTGGAGCAATTTGAAGCCATTGGAGCTAGGATTGAAGCCAACAAACCTTGGGAGAAGTGCTTACAAGTGGACAAGTGAAGATCATCTCAAGGATTCATCCATGGTGTTCTTGGTGACCATTCTTCCTTCTTTTCTCTTTACTCCCTTGGCCATGTGTGGCTGAGTTTCTAGGGTTCATCTTGGATGGGTAGATTAGTTGTGTTATGATAGAGGGATGATTGTATAGAACTTTCCATGATTGATCTTGGTTGTATGAGGATGATTCCTAGACTTGTTCTTAATGCCATTTTATGCCATGTTTTCTTGATTTGGTCCATTCATTGTGATTTGATGCATGAGAGTGCTTGGATTGCATAGATTGTAGGTCTAGGGATTGAAGTGAGTGTGTTCTAAGAGATTAGATCATCTTATTTCAACCATTTTCACTTGATTTCTCTCTTGGGCATTTTATCGAACACTTGGTGTGCATGTGGATTTTCATTCAATTGAGTTTGAAAAGGCTTTTTGGTGAATCTCTTAGTGTTAGGGCATTGATATGAGAGTGTTGTGCCTAGCCTTGTGGTCATAGAGTCTTAAGAGAGGGTCTTGAGTCTTGGCATTTCATCAAACACTTAGAATGCATCCTTTTTCACTTAGCTTGAGAGCGAGAGCCTAAGTTGAGTGGTATTAGGATAGGGATTTGGTGCTACGAGAGTGCATTGAGTCTATAGAAGTGAAATGCATGGTCATCCAAATGCAAACTCGATCTTGAATGGCTTGTTTGTTCAATTAGTCCTCTTGAGCATGATGACACTACCCACCAAGAGAACCCCATTTGTCTTTGATTTGAGCCACCTTTCTCTCTTGCTTAATCTTTGTTAGTATTGCATTTCTTTGCCTTTGTTTCTGATTTTCTCGATCAAACCAAACCAATTTCAAATGTCTAGACCGTCTATGAGAAGTGTGAGTATTGGTTTATGAGAGGACCCCGTGGAATACGACCTTGGTAAAATCGCTTTTATCAGTAGGGGAGCGCGAGGAATTCCCATGCGGTAGGGAAGTGCGTCGGCCGGCCGGTGGTGGTGTGGATAACTCATTGGCGCCTAATAACTCACCTAGATAATATGAACGTGAATGCTGTGTGTGCCGTGGATTGATGTATTAGTTCTGTGTGATTCTATTGTTATGAATTGTGCTTGAGAACAAGAACTGACCAACGTGATCACCTAGACTGCTTTTAGGGAATTAAAATATGGAAAGGGGGGTTGGGTTTGGTTCCATTGTTGGATGTCTTGTGCGGAGTTGGGACCGCTCCATAGAGTAGGACAACGTGTAGGTAGGCCCAGTGGGTTCACTCAATTTCAATAGGAAATTGATCCCTTTTCCCCTTTCAGGATCTCGTGGCTAGTAGAGGTAGCTGAGGAGTTTGAGTTCGAGGTTGATTTCGTGAAGTTCTGGACGGAAGCCATGAGGTGAAGACTGGGATTACGCGGAGTTGACTTTTCTGTTCATTTCAGTTGACTATGGGATTTTGGGGTTCTTTTTATGTACTTTCTGATTTATGTTGGTTTGGAGGATTTATGATGGATTGGATTGTACTCGGATTTCAGTTTCGTGTTTCTATGGAGGCCTCCCATGTTTTTATTGTCTTTTGATCACCGCCAATTTCACTGTTTTACCCTTGTTTTTACTCGGTAGTACCTGGGACCGCTCAACCACGGGTTTACTCGGGTTGATTCGGAACGGGTGTTACAAATGGTATCAGAGCCTGGTTTGTCGCTGCTGTACCGGTTGATTATCTTCTCTCTTTGGGGAGTAATTAACCTCGTTGGGAGGGAGGATGAGACATCGGTACGGGACCGACATTCCAAGGGTTTTTGTCAAACTGTTTTAAATGGGTGGGATGTTTTGAAATCAAGTGGTGAATTGAGTTGTTTGAAGTTTCTTGAGCGGTCAACTGAAATGTTCAATGTCCTCCTGTAGTGAATCCAGTCAAGCAAGGGGAAGTAGGTCCACTGGGAACTCGGGTTTTGGAGGAGGAGCTCCTAGGTTTCAGCCGAGTCTGTTGAAGGGATGGAATTTTGGGGAGTTCATTGGGGAAGCAGCTGATCCTGAGGTGGCAGAGCAGTGGCTACAGGAATGTGACTACAAGTTCCTGCAAATGGAACTTGAGGAAGGGTTGAAGGTGCAAGCAATGACTTTTCTGCTTAAGGGGCATGCACTGAATTGGTGGAGGTCGATGCCACAGAGTCGAGTGGTTCCGCCAGAGATGGAGTTGGATGAGTTTGTGGAGGTGTTTCGTGATCAGTTTTGCCCGGACCTTTGGCGTGAGGAGAAAGCCAAGGAGTTCATGAGTTTGGAGCAAGGGGAGAAGTCCGTTCTGGCATATTACATAGAGTTCACTTCTCTCTCTAAGTGGTATGATGAGCGGGCCAACCGGGAGAGGAAGCTCATTAACAAGTTCAAGAATGGGTTGAGAGTGGAGATTCAGGAGGGAGTCACCACCGCTGATATGGGGAGTTTAGTGTCGGTTAAGGCGGCGGCGCTAGAGAGGGAGAGGTTGGAGAACCGAAAGAAGGAAGAGAAGAAGAGGAAGGCTACTGCCCCGCCTACTCAATCTGCCATTCACAGTTACCCAGCGAAGAGAACTCAGACTTCCTTTTCTGGGTTCAGGGGCAGCCAGTCGATGCCAACGAGGGGTACGATGACTTGTTTCACTTGTGGCCGACCAGGTCATAAGAGTGTGGCTTGCCCTGCTCGTACTAGTGGCACAGTCCGTTCGGGTTACCACTATGTGACAAATGTGGGAAGCGTCACTTCGGAGTTTGCCATCTGTTGGCAGGTGTGACCTATTACACTTGTGGGCAGCGCGGACACAGGAGTCTGAACTGTCCAACCAAGAGAGCTACCCCAACTCAGTCTGTGGGATCGGTGCAGGGCCCTAGAGCTCCGTCTGGGAGTTACGGAGGGAGAGGAGGAGGCAGCTTTGGTAGGGGTGTTGGACGAGGGACGGGAGCTAATGCCACACCTGTTGGAGCTGGAGGGGAGCAAGGGAGGTGATGAGACTTTAATCAGTGCATTTTAAGCTTATGAATGACCTTTGAAATGCCCGTGTTTGATTCTTAAATGCCGTGCTTAATGTGTTTTTATCGGAGTTTTGTGCTAAGTGCTATTCTGTTGCCCGGTTGCCACTTTGAGGCCAATTCCATGTCTATTGGAGGTGTTTTCTTTGTATTTTCAGGTCTTGGCATTATAGTACTGGTGACAAGGAGCACGTAGGATCAAACGGGAGGTCAATCAGAGCTAGAACGGAGGAGATATGGACGTGGCAAGATCGAGCTTTCTGTAGAGTGCAGGGGTGCACGCCGTGCAGATGTGCACGCCGTGCATGATGCACGCCGTGCACCGTGCACGGTTTGGTGCACGGGCTGTCCAGGAGGCTCCGAAGAAGATTCAGCTCCAAGGTGCACGCCGTGCAGCCTTGCACGCCGTGCACCTGCACGCCGTGCATAGTGCACCGTGCATGTCCCCTGCACTATATATATTCTTATTTTTGGCCATTTTGAGAAATTCTATCATATCTCTTGAACCCAAAACACATTTCCACGAACCCTAAAACCCTAGAGCACGTTTTTGGAGCATTTTGAAGCCATTGGAGCTAGGATTGAAGCCAACAAACCTTGGGAGAAGTGCTTACAAGTGGACAAGTGAAGATCATCTCAAGGATTCATCCATGGTGTTCTTGGTGACCATTCTTCCTTCTTTTCTCTTTACTCCCTTGGCCATGTGTGGCTGATTTTCTAGGGTTCATCTTGGATGGGTAGAATAGTTGTGCTATGATAGAGGGATGATTGTATAGAACTTGCCATGATTGATCTTGGTTGTATGAGGATGATTCCTAGACTTGTTCTTAATGCCATTTTATGCCATGTTTGCTTAATTTGGTCCATTCATTGTAATTTGATGCATGAGAGTGCTTGGATTGCATAGATTGTAGGTCTAGGGATTGAAGTGAGTGTGTTCTAAGAGATTAGATCATCTTATTTCAACCATTTTCACTTGATTTCTCTCTTGGGCATTTTATCGAACACTTGGTGTGCATGTGGATTTTCATTCAATTGAGTTTGAAAAGGCTTTTTGGTGAATCTCTTAGTGTTAGGGCATTGATATGAGAGTGTTGTGCCTAGCCTTGTGGTCATAGAGTCTTAAGAGAGGGTCTTGTGTCTTGGCATTTCATCAAACACTTAGAATGCATCCTTTTTTCACTTAGCTTGAGAGCGAGAGCCTAAGTTGAGTGGTATTGGGATAGGGATTAGGTGCTACGAGAGTGCATCGAGTCTATAAAAGTGAAATGCATGGTCATCCGAATGCAAACTCGATCTTGATTGACTTGTTTGTTCAATTAGTCATCTTGAGCATGATGAAACTACCCACCAAGAGAGCCCCTTTGTCTTTGATTTGCACCACTTTATTTTTTCTTTCTTCCTTTTAGTTTCCTTTAAGTTTTTAATATCTTTTTCAAATCAAAACTCCTTTCAAATGAATAGACCGTCTACGAGGAATGTGAGTAGAGGCCATTGAGAGAACCCCGTGGAATACGACCTTGGTAAACCCGCTTTTATCAAGTTTTTGGCGCCGTTGCCGGGGACTTTCTCAATCCCTTGAAAGCATTTAGTAGTGGACCGATCTATTCACTTCCTTCCGTTTTAGTTTAGCTTCTTTGTTATTTGTTTCTGTGGTTTTGTTATCCCGCATTGTTGTACTACTTGGTTGTGTTTGTTGTGCGTGTTTGTAGGTCCCTCATCCACCTATCCGTTCTCTACCTCACTTAGTTCATGGGAGCACGGTTGCAAGTAAGATGAACTCGTGGAATGGAGGTAATGGTTATGGTACCTATCAAGGGTGGAATTCATCTCCTAACCCATACTATGGTCATCCTACTTCATCCAACTACTACCAAGGAACTTGTGAGGGAGATAGCCAACGGTGGGGTCAAGAACAACAAGCTTCAACACCCATGTGGAATGAGCAATATCCCTATCCATCTCCACCCTACCATCAAGTCTTGCCGGAGTATTATCAAGAGGATTTCACAAGTCATGAACAACACTCTCCCCCTCCATCCATGCTAGAGGAGTTCTTGAAGATTGCGGACGACAACGCGGCTCGGCTCAATCGCCTAGCTCAAAGTATGAATCTCGTCATGGATGCGCTAGAGAATGAGAATCAGTCCAAGAAGGTGGAGTACACTTATGATGATGAAGATGACATGTGTGAACCGGAGGAGCTTGACACGGAAGAAGATTTGGTAGTGGAGGAGGTTGAAGAGCATGTTCTTCCCATGGAGACGCCATATGACAATGATGTAAGGATAGAGGAACCAATGATACTTGAGGTTGATGACCCTTTAGAGAAGGTGAGAGAAGATTTGGAGACGCTTCAAGAAGAGGTGGCACCGAGAGTGGAGCACGAAAGTGAACTACACCACCCTATTGAGGTCCCACCAAAGGTTGTGAGTACTCTTCAATCTTCTTGCTTGATCATGAAGTACTTGTGTCAAGAGACGGACACAAGCTTCATAACCTCCCCTAAGGTGATAATGGAAGAGAAGTCGTCCATGTGTGAACCGGAAGACTCCTTGAGTGGCATCACCAACTTGGAGACAGTGGATCTCAATGGAGGCTCCCTACCATACTTTCTTCCTCAAGCTTCGACACTCAAAGGTAGCAAGCCACCCCAAGGTCTCAAGTGCTATACAAGCATCAATGTGCATTGGCTAGTCTGCCATTCCTCCAAGATGCTACTTGGAGCTCAACTTTCATCATGGAAGAAGCTACTTGACATCAAGGAGGTACTAAGTTGGACACCATAACACAGGTATCGTCGAGCTTAAGACGGTAACCAAGCGCTTCTTGGGAGGCACCCCATGTTATCTTTACTTTTATTGCTTTTGTTTGCTCTTTTTAGTTTTTGTGTTGTTTTAGCTTTTTGAATAAGGTTTGGCAAGCATTTTGGATCACTCTTCACCAAGGATCATCATGGAACTTTTTCACCTCTATTACGTCCTATGCTCCTCTCTACCAATGCGGTAACTTCGTTCCACCTTACCCTCTCTCTCTTGATCATTGAGGACAATGCTCATGTTAGTCGGTGGGGAGGTTGAGGTTTGGTGTGATTATTTGTCGGTAGAAGTCTAAAGCTATGTTCTGATGTGTTGCATGATCTTAATTGAATATCGAATTCCTCTATTGTAGAATCGTTCGGTTCTTGACTTTCGGTGTGTAATTGACTTCAAGCCTTCGCAATGATGTTTAGATTGTTCCACTTAGAACCTATAACCAGCATGTTAGCACTAATATCAAATGAGTCTGGGCCAGAACTGAGATTTTATCACTCTTGTATGTTGGTTGATTGGTTTGATACGTGTTTTTTTTATACCACTCGATAACACCGGTCTAGGATGATGAAGGCATTCAGAATTTCTTCCCCTCTTCCATGTTTTTCATTCTCTTTTTGATCTTTCGTGATCGTGGCTTGAGATTAGACGGAATCCAATTCGAAATCTTGTACGGAAGTTGTTAAGGGGCTAAGGATCAAGTGGCTAAATTGTGAAAAAAAAATTCTCAAAAGAACTCAAAAGAAAAGCTAGGCAAGCTCGGCACCTAAGTGAAGTGTCGGGTTGAGCACTAAGCAAAAGGGCGAAGGCTGTGAGCTAGGCAGGTTCAACACCTAAGTGAAGTGTTGAATCGAGCACTAGTATGCAGTAAGAAAAAAAAAATGACTTTTATTAGTGCATTTTAAGCTTATGAATGACCTATGTAATACCCGTGTTTATTCGTGAAATGACATGACTTATATGCTTTTATTGAAATTTTGTGCATAGTGTCATTTTGTTGTCCGGTTGCTACTTTGGAGCCAAATTCGTGGGCTATTGGAGTTGCCTCTGTGCATTTTCAGGTTATGGCATCAAAGTACGGATGACAAGGAGCGCATAGGAGCAAACGGGAGGTCATTTGGAGTCCGGACGAGGGAGATATGAGCATTACAAGATCGAGCTTTCTGCAGAGTGCAGGGGTGCACGCCGTGCAGATGTGCACGCCGTGCATGATGCACGCCGTGCACCGTGCACGGTTTGGTGCACGGGCTGTCCAGGAGGCTCCGAAAGAAGATTCAGCTCCAAGGTGCACGCCGTGCAGCCTTGCACGCCGTGCACCTGCACGCCGTGCATAGGTGCACGCCGTGCACTGTCCCCTGCACTATATATATTCTTGTTTTTGGCCATTTTGAGCAATTCTATCATATCTCTTGAACCCAAAACACATTTCCACGAACCCTAAAACCCTAGAGCACGTTTTTGGAGCATTTTGAAGCCATTGGAGCTAGGATTGAAGCCAACAAACCTTGGGAGAAGTGCTTACAAGTGGAGAAGTGAAGATCATCTCAAGGATTCATCCATGGTGTTCTTGGTGACCATTCTTCCTTCTTTTCTCTTTACTCCCTTGGCCATGTGTGGCTGATTTTCTAGGGTTCATCTTGGATGGGTAGAATAGTTGTGCTATGATAGAGGGATGATTGTATAGAACTTGCCATGATTGATCTTGGTTGTATGAGGATGATTCCTAGACTTGTTCTTAATGCCATTTTATGCCATGTTTGCTTAATTTGGTCCATTCATTGTAATTTGATGCATGAGAGTGCTTGGATTGCATAGATTGTAGGTCTAGGGATTGAAGTGAGTGTGTTCTAAGAGATTAGATCATCTTATTTCAACCATTTTCACTTGATTTCTCTCTTGGGCATTTTATCGAACACTTGGTGTGCATGTGGATTTTCATTCAATTGAGTTTAAAAAGGCTTTTTGGTGAATCTCTTAGTGTTAGGGCATTGATATGAGAGTGTTGTGCCTAGCCTTGTGGTCATAGAGTCTTAAGAGAGGGTCTTGTGTCTTGGCATTTCATCAAACACTTAGAATGCATCCTTTTGTTCATTTAGCTTGAGAGCGAGAGCCTAAGTTGAGTGGTATTAGGATAGGGATTAGGTGCTACGAGAGTGCATCGAGTCTATTAAAGTGAAATGCATGGTCATCCGAATGCAAACTCGATCTTAATTGGCTTGTTTGTTCAATTAGTCATCTTGAGCATGATGAAACTACCCACCAAGAGAACCTCTTTGTCTTTGATTTGCACCGCTTTATTTGTCTTTCTTCCTTTTAGTCCCCTTTAAGTTTTTAATATCTTTTTCAAATCAAAACTCCTTTCAAATGAATAGACCGTCTACGAGGAATGTGAGTAGAGGCCATTGAGAGAACCCCGAGGAATACGACCTTGGTAAACCCGCTTTTATCAAGTTTTTGGCGCCGTTGCCGGGGACTTTCTCAATCCCTTGAAAGCATTTAGTAGTGGACCGATCTATTCACTTCCTTCCGTTTTAGTTTAGCTTCTTTGTTATTTGTTTCTGTGGTTTTGTTATCCCGCATTGTTGTACTACTTGGTTGTGTTTGTTGTGCGTGTTTGTAGGTCCCTCATCCACCTATCCGTTCTCTACCTCACTTAGTTCATGGGAGCACGGTTGCAAGTAAGATGAACTCGTGGAATGGAGGTAATGGTTAGGGTACCTATCAAGGGTGGAATTCATCTCCTAACCCATACTATGGTCATCCTACTTCATCCAACTACTACCAAGGAACTTGTGAGGGAGATAGCCAACGGTGGGGTCAAGAACAACAAGCTTCAACACCCATGTGGAATGAGCAATATCCCTATCCATCTCCACCCTACCATCAAGTCTTGCCGGAGTATTATCAAGAGGATTTCACAAGTCATGAACAACACTCTCCCCCTCCATCCATGCTAGAGGAGTTCTTGAAGATTGCGGACGACAACGCGGCTCGGCTCAATCGCCTAGCTCAAAGTATGAATCTCGTCATGGATGCGCTAGAGAATGAGAATCAGTCCAAGAAGGTGGAGTACACTTATGATGATGAAGATGACATGTGTGAACCGGAGGAGCTTGACACGGAAGAAGATTTGGTAGTGGAGGAGGTTGAAGAGCATGTTCTTCCCATGGAGACGCCATATGACAATGATGTAAGGATAGAGGAACCAATGATACTTGAGGTTGATGACCCTTTAGAGGAGGTGAGAGAAGATTTGGAGACGCTTCAAGAAGAGGTGGCACCGAGAGTGGAGCACGAAAGTGAACAACACCACCCTATTGAGGTCCCACCAAAGGTTGTGAGTACTCTTCAATCTTCTTGCTTGATCATGAAGTACTTGTGTCAAGAGACGGACACAAGCTTCATAACATCCCCTAAGGTGATAATGGAAGAGAAGTCGTCCATGTGTGAACCGGAAGACTCCTTGAGTGGCATCACCAACTTGGAGACAGTGGATCTCAATGGAGGCTCCCTACCATACTTTCTTCCTCAAGCTTCGACACTCAAAGGTAGCAAGCCACCCCAAGGTCTCAAGTGCTATACAAGCATCAATGTGGATTGGCTAGTCTGCCATTCCTCCAAGATGCTACTTGGAGCTCAACTTTCATCATGGAAGAAGCTACTTGACATCAAGGAGGTACTAAGTTAGACACCATAACACAGGTATCGTCGAGCTTAAGACGGTAACCAAGCGCTTCTTGGGAGGCACCCCATGTTATCTTTACTTTTATTGCTTTTGTTTGCTCTTTTTAGTTTTTGTGTTGTTTTAGCTTTTTGAATAAGGTTTGGCAAGCATTTTGGATCACTCTTCACCAAGGATCATCATGGAACTTTTTCACCTCTATTACGTCCTATGCTCCTCTCTACCAATGCGGTAACTTCGTTCCACCTTACCCTCTCTCTCTTGATCATTGAGGACAATGCTCATGTTAGTCGTAGGGGAGGTTGAGGTTTGGTGTGATTATTTGTCGGTAGAAGTCTAAAGCTATGTTCTGATGTGTTGCATGATCTTAATTGAATATCGAATTCCTCTATTGTAGAATCGTTCGGTTCTTGACTTTCGGTGTGTAATTGACTTCAAGCCTTCGCAATGATGTTTAGATTGTTCCACTTAGAACCTATAACCAGCATGTTAGCACTAATATCAAATGAGTCTGGGCCAGAACTGAGATTTTATCACTCTTGTATGTTGGTTGATTGGTTTGATACGTGTTTTTTTTATACCACTAGATAACACCGGTCTAGAATGATGAAGGCATTCAGAATTTCTTCCCCTCTTCCATGTTTTTCATTCTCTTTTTGATCTTTCATGATCGTGGCTTGAGATTAGACGGAATCCAATTCGAAATCTTGTACGGAAGTTGTTAAGGGGCTAAGGATTAAGTGGCTAAATTGTGAAAAAAAAAATGCTCAAAAGAACTCAAAAGAAAAGCTAGGCAAGCTCGGCACCTAAGTGAAGTGTCGGGTTGAGCACTAAGCAAAAGGGCAAAGGCTGTGAGCTAGGCAGGTTGAACACCTAAGTGAAGTGTTGAATCGAGCACTAGTATGCAGTAAGAAAAAAAGAAAGAAAAATGGAAATGAAAAGAAAAGAAAAGAAAGAAAAAGAGTTCTCAATGTAGCCCTTGATCCTAGCCAGAGTTTGTAAAGTGCGGATCTAGAAGCGGATGAAGTAGAGTCGATAGCCACATCATAATCACTCACCACTTACGATCCATATCCCGATTTCAAGTCCTTTTGATTAGAGTTGGTGTTGTCGTGGTCGGTTTTGCTGTGTCCCAATCAACCACTACTTGAAGTGTGCAGAAATTAGTGAGGTTTAGACTTGTTTGGTTGATGTTCTTGCATGTGTAGGTTTAGTTTGTTCGTGGAACAGTTTAAGCTAAATTGTGATTGCTTGAATCTCAATGGACCGAACTTGTCATTTGTGAACTTGGATGTTTTCTAATTCATTTGCTTGAGGACAAGCAAAGCTTAGTCGTAGGGGAATTTGATGTGACTTTTATTAGTGCATTTTAAGCTTATGAATGACCTATGTAATACCCGTGTTTATTCGTGAAATGACATGACTTATATGCTTTTATTGAAATTTTGTGCAAAGTGTCATTTTGTTGTCCGGTTGCTACTTTGGAGCCAAATTCGTGGGCTATTGGAGTTGCCTCTGTGCATTTTCAGGTTATGGCATCAAAGTACGGATGACAAGGAGCGCATAGGAGCAAACGGGAGGTCATTTGGAGTCCGGACGAGGGAGATATGAGCATTATATGATCGAGCTTTCTGCAGTCGGCAGGTGCAGGTGCACGCCGTGCTAGCACCGTGCACGGTTTGGTGCACGGGCTGTCCAGGTGGCTCTGAAAGAAGATTCAGCTCCAAGGTGCACGCCGTGCAGCCTTGCACGCCGTGCACCCTGCACGCCGTGCATAGGTGCACGCCGTGCACTGTCCCCTGCACTATATATATTCTTGTTTTTGGCCATTTTGAGCAATTCTATCATATCTCTTGAACCCAAAACACATTTCCACGAACCCTAAAACCCTAGAGCACGTTTTTGGAGCATTTTGAAGCCATTGGAGCTAGGATTGAAGCCAACAAACCTTGGGAGAAGTGCTTACAAGTGGGGAAGTGAAGATCATCTCAAGGATTCATCCATGGTGTTCTTGGTGACCATTCTTCCTTCTTTTCTCTTTACTCCCTTGGCCATGTGTGGCTGATTTTCTAGGGTTCATCTTGGATGGGTAGAATAGTTGTGCTATGATAGAGGGATGATTGTATAGAACTTGCCATGATTGATCTTGGTTGTATGAGGATGATTCCTAGACTTGTTCTTAATGCCATTTTATGCCATGTTTGCTTAATTTGGTCCATTCATTGTAATTTGATGCATGAGAGTGCTTGGATTGCATAGATTGTAGGTCTAGGGATTGAAGTGAGTGTGTTCTAAGAGATTAGATCATCTTATTTCAACCATTTTCACTTGATTTCTCTCTTGGGCATTTTATCAAACACTTGGTGTGCATGTGGATTTTCATTCAATTGAGCTTTATGCTCTTACCAGGGGTGCGGCAGAGAATGCGAACGACGTCGTGACTAGTATGATCTCGATCTTGGGCCTTTCAGTTTATGCTCTGTTTGATTCGGGGTCAACCCATTCCTTTGTATCTGAGAAATGTTTGAGTAGTTTGGGTGTTGAAACTAGTAGTTTGGGTGTTAGTTGGGGCGTCAGAACTCCTTTGGGGACTTCTGTTCGGGTGGATAGAGTGTGTAGAGGGTGTAAAGTGTTAGTGGGAGGTGTAGAGTTCTTGGCTGATTTGGTGGTGCTTCCTTTCAATGAATTCGACGTTATCCTCGGCATGGATTGGTTGGCTAGGCATGGGGCTTTACTTGATTGTCAGAAGAAGGAGGTGTTGCTTCAGGTGGGAGGTGTCGGCCAGGTGGTGTTCAAGGGTGTTAGGAAGAGGGAGTCCGCACCTATGGGAGTAATTTCAGCAATGCAAGCTTTTTCTCTGATTCATGAAGGGTGTGAGGCTTTGTTGGTGCAAGTGTCAGTTGAACGGAATGAGGAGTTAGAGAAGGTACCTGTAGCTCGAGAGTTCGCGGATGTGTTTGAGGAACTACCTGGGGCACCGATCGAGCGTGAGGTGGAGTTCAATATAGAGTTGGTCCCTGGAACTGCTCCAATCTCTATTCCACCTTATCGCATGGCACCGGCGGAGTTAAAGGAGTTGAAGGAGCAATTGCAGGAGCTCTTGGATAAGGGGTTCATCCGCCCAAGCGTATCACTGTGGGGGGCACCGGTGTTGTTTGTGAAGAAGAAGGATGGGTCGATGCGGATGTGTATTGACTATAGGCGGTTGAACAAGGCGACGATCAAGAATCGTTACCCACTTCCAAGGATAGACGATCTCTTCGATCAATTGCAAGGGGCTGAAGTGTTCTCGAAGATAGACTTGAGGTCGGGTTATCACCAGTTGAAGGTGGAGGAAGGATCGGTGCCAATGACAGCCTTCAGGACCCGCTATGGACACTATGAGTTTCTGGTGATGCCGTTTGGTCTCACCAATGCTCCCGCCGCGTTCATGGCTCTCATGAACAAGATCTTCCACGAATATTTGGATTAGTTCGTGATAGTGTTCATCGATGATATCCTCATTTATTCTAAGACTAGGAAGGAGCATGAGGAGCACTTGAGGATTGTTTTTCATAGGTTGAGGGAGCAGCAACTATTTGCCAAGTTCTCGAAGTGTGCCTTTTGGTTAGAAGAAGTATTGTTTCTTGGGCATGTTGTTTCTAAAAGAGGCGTGGAGGTTGACCCAAAGAAGATTGAAGCGGTGGTTAATTGGTCTCCACCTAAGGATGTGGCGCAACTGAGGAGCTTCTTGGGGTTAGCTGGTTACTACCGAAGGTTTGTAGAGGGGTTCTCTACCATAGCGTCTCCTCTACATAAGTTGTTGAGGAAGGAGTCGAAGTATGAGTGGAGCGAGGAATGTCAGAGGAGCTTTGAGGAGTTGAAGAAGAAGTTGACTTCAGCTCTGGTGTTGACTTTGCCAGTAGAAGGTGGAGAGTATGTGGTGTTTAGTGATGCGTCTTTGCAAGGATTGGGCTGTGTGTTGATGCAGAATGGGAAGGTTGTCGCTTATGCCTCCCGACAGCTTAGGGTGCATGAGGTGAACTACCCAACCCATGATTTGGAGTTAGCTGCAGTGGTGTTCACCTTGAAGTTGTGGACGCATTATTTGTATGGTGAGACGTTTAAGATCATGACCGATCACAAGAGTCTTAAGCACCTTATGGATCAAAAGGAGCTGAATGGTAGGCAACGGCGTTGGGTGGAGCTCTTGAAGGATTATGACTGTACCATTGACTACCATCCTGGTAAAGCTAATGTGGTTGCGGATGCTTTAAGTCGAAAGGAGTTGGTGGATCTTAGAGCTTTAAGGGTAGAGATGCAGTTAGATGATGTGGGAAGTTTGTTTGCCAAGCTCAACATTAGGCCTATGCTGAATGATAGGATTGGTGAGGAGCAGCTCAAGGATGCTACTCTGGTGGCTATTCGAGGGGAAGTTGAAAAAGGCATGGATAATGGATTTGAGGTAGTTGGCGGATTGTTGAGATGCAAGGGTCGAGTGTGCGTGCCGGAAGTAGAGGAATTGAGGAAGGGGATTTTGGAGGAGGCTCATTCCTCAATGTATGTTATGCATCCCGGGATGACAAAGATGTACAATGACCTGAAGTTAAGTTTTTGGTGGCCAGGAATGAAGAAGGATGTGGCTCGCTATGTGGCGACTTGTTTGGTTTGTCAGAAGGCTAAGGCGGAGCATAGAGCTCCGGGTGGGTTACTTCAGTCCCTACCTATTCCGGAGTGGAAGTTTGCGGACATCACCATGGACTTTGTATCGGGTTTTCCGCCGACTAGAGAGGGGAAGGATGCCGTGTGGGTAATAGTCGATCGTTTGACGAAAGTTACGCATTTCGTACCCATTCGGTTTAAGCCTAGTGTGGAGGTGTTGGCAAAGTTATATATAGAAGAGGTGGTAAGGTTGCATGGGGTTCCTCAATCCATCGTCTCTGATCGGGATCCGAGTTTCACGTCTCATTTTGGGAGGGGCTGCATACAGCATTGGGAACTAAGCTCAAGTTCTCGACGGCGTATCATCCTCAGACTGATGGGCAATCGGAGAGAACGATCCTTACTTTGGAGGAGTTGTTGAGAAGCTGTGCTATGGAGTTTCAAACCCCTTGGACTGAATTGCTACCTTTGATTGAGTTCGCCTATAATAACTCGTATCATAGTAGTTTGAAGTCCGCTCCTTTTGAGGCCTTGTATGGGAGGAAGTGTAGGACGCCTTTGTGTTGGGATGAGGAAGGTGCGAGGGTGTTGTCGGGTCCTCAAGTTGTGCAAGAGACGGCTGACCGGGTTAAGATTATCAAGGAGAGATTGAGAGCGGCTCAAGATAGGCAAAAAGCGTATGCCGACGGTCGTGCTAGAGAGCTGAGTTTCAATGTTGGGGAGAAGGTATTTTTGAAGGTGTCGCGTGGAAAGGGCTGATGCGTTTCGGTAGAAAAGGGAAGTTGGCGCCTCGGTACATCGGTCCTTATGAGATCCTCGCTAAGTCGGGTCCGGTGGCTTATGTGTTGGCTTTGCCGAGGGAGTTGGAAAGGATACACAATGTGTTTCATGTGAGCGTGCTTAGGCGGTATCATGGGGACCCTTCTCATGTAATTCAGCCGGTGGAGGTGGAGATTGAGCAAGATTTGACTTATGAGGAGAAGCCAGTCGCGATCGTGGATAGGAAAGTCCGGGTCTTGAGGAATAAGCAGATTCCGCAGCTCAAGGTGGTATGGAGGAACCATGAGAGCGAGTCGGCTACTTGGGAGACTGAGGAGAGTATGAGGCGGCGGTACCCGGAGTTAGTGGAAGTGTATGATTCAGGTATTAATTCCCCTTGATGTATGCTTTTGTGTTTGCTTGTTGTGGTGTTGGTTCCAAGAAGGTCTAGGGTGTGCTCGGTGAAAGTAGAGTGTTGGGAGTGGGTGTAGGGCTGATGAGTAGTTAAAAGAAGGCTGGTGGTTCGTCGTTAGGAATTTCGGAAGTCAATAGGATACTTGGATTGCTGCAATTTTAGCTATGTGTTCGGTATCATATTGCTAGGATGAGTTAGGGATGATTTCTGGGACGAAATCCTTGAAGTTGTGGAGACTTGTAACATCCCCGCTCAACCAAACGGTTTGGAACTCAAGATCGGTGGACTAGGGTACTGGAATCAGTGCTCTTAAGCTCCCCTTGGGGTTTGGGTCATTCGGGTTTAAGTTGGGTCGAAGTTGCAAAGAGGGGAACGGTGATGCACCAAAAAGTGCCGATTTTGGGCCCTGAAGTGCGCAGGCGCACTTTTGAAAGTGCCAGGCGCACTTCTGTAATATCATTCGGCGGAATTTTGACAAAATTCCAAAAGTGCGCCGGCGCACTTTTTGACATACCAGGCGCACTTTTCGTGCATAAAAGGACGGATTTGCACGGAAATTCATAACTTCTTTCCCCTTTCTCTCTCCCCGAAAAGCCATTGACGAACCTAGTGCGAGCAATCTTCGAAGGGTGATTCCGGGAGCTGTAGAGGTCGGAATTGAGTTCCGTTTGTTGCTATGGTTTCGTAGCGACGAGGAGAAGAGATCGCTAACCTCCATTTTGGGTTTCTAGGTGTAGGTCGTGAGCAGTAAGGAAGGATAGAGCTACGAGTTTGGTGGTTGGGAATCGAGTTTCTGGGGAACTAGAAGACGATTAGAGCCTTGTCTTCTATTACAGGTGAGGGCTTAGCATTTTGTAAGTAGTTTTGACAGCGTGAGGAGCTTCAATTGGACTTAGAACAAAACCTAGGTTATGCATGAAAATGATGAGCGTAAAAGGGGATAAACTGTTCTGTGAATGTACTTGATTGCTATTGATGATTGCCGTGGTTGATTGTTGTTGTTGATTGCTATGATTTGGGGTTGGGTGTGAACTGAAGTGAATTAAGTAATGGATTGACATAGAAATGAGAATTAGGATGGTTGGGAAATGAGTGCGGGTGCTATGATATTATGAATTGCTGGTTGTGGACGCAGGAGAGTTGCCCTGCCAATGTGGGGTCGCTCTGAATAAGAGGAACAGGTGGGTGACCCCTAGACTCATGACATGGCTTCCCCTGTACTTGCAGGTGGGGGAGGCCGGTGAGCTAGCCGGTTATCCTATTGATCGTGATGTGTGTGCTGTGAACATGACAAGGGCATGGAGGACGAGATGTGTTGTGAACTATGGACTATGAATGAGATGTGGCTGATTTGTGTTGTATGTTGGTAGTAGATGTGATGTATGAGTTGAGAATGTGATGTTGAGAATTGTATGTTGGAAATAGAACCGGAAGGAGCCCACACTACCCCACCCGAGGTACTGGTTGTTGAGTCTGATCCATTGGGGTGGATCCCCTTGACATGGGTGTCAAGGGAGTGATGAGATTGATGATGATGATGATGGTTAATGAGAACGCGTTCCCCATGCGGTAGGGGAGCGCGAGGACTTCCCATGCGGTAGGGAAGTGCGTCGGCCGGCCGGTGGTGGTGTGGATAACTCCTTGGCGCCTAATAACTCACCTAGATAATATGAACGTGAATGCTGTGTGTGCCGTGGATTGATGTATTAGTTCTGTGTGATTCTATTGTTATGAATTGTGCTTGAGAACAAGAACTGACCAACGTGATCACCTAGACTGCTTTTAGGGAATTAAAATATGGAAAGGGGGGTTGGGTTTGGTTCCATTGTTGGATGTCTTGTGCGGAGTTGGGACCGCTCCATAGAGTAGGACAACGTGTAGGCAGGCCCAGTGGGTTCACTCAATTTCAATAGGAAATTGATCCCTTTTCCCCTTTCAGGATCTCGTGGCTAGTAGAGGTAGCTGAGGAGTTTGAGTTCGAGGTTGATTTCGTGAAGTTCTGGACGGAAGCCATGAGGTGAAGACTGGGATTACGCGGAGTTGACTTTTCTGTTCATTTCAGTTGACTATGGGATTTTGGGGTTCTTTTTATGTACTTTCTGATTTATGTTGGTTTGGAGGATTTATGATGGATTGGATTGTACTCGGATTTCAGTTTCGCGTTTCTATGGAGGCCTCCCATGTTTTTATTGTCTTTTGATCACCGCCAATTTCACTGTTTTACCCTTGTTTTTACTCGGTAGTACCTGGGACCGGCTCAACCACGGGTTTACTCGGGTTGATTCGGAACGGGTGTTACAACCTAAACCTATTCCAGAGAACTCGAATGACCCAAAATGGAATTTTTTCAAGGTTAACACTCTCACTTATTCCCTTCTTTCAGATGCATTGTACTGTTGTGAATGAACATTAACAAATCTCTAACCTACACATATATTGGCAAACATTTTTCTGGTTTGTAGAATCGTTTAGGATCCTTAGACGGTACCCATGTGAGAGTTCGAGTTAGGACTAAAGACCAAACTAGGTACCGAGATCGAAAGGGTGCCCTTCCGATGAATGTTTTGGCTAGGTGGGAAGGGTCGGCTCATGGCGCTAGAGTCCTACGAGATGCTTTATCAAGACCAAACCGGTCTACAAGTACCTAAAGGCAACTTGTTTCCCTAAATTTTGAATTCTATGAACAGTTTTGTACATCCAACTTTCAACCCTTAGTTAACCACTTTTTAGGGACGTATTACTTATGCGATGTCGGGTACATAAATTGTGAGGGGTTTTCGACTCCTTTTCGGGGACAAAGGTACCATCTTAAGGAATGGGGACCAAATCAACCCATCACCGCCGAGGAGTATTTCAACAAGAAACACGCTAGTGCACGAAATATAGTTAAGAGAGCATTTAGTGTGCTCAAAATGAGATGGGGTATCCTACGCGATACCTCATGGTTTTCAGCTAAAGTATTGAAAGTCATGGTTAATGCAAGTGTCTTACTTCACAACTTCATTAAAAAATAACATGGTGTAGATGCATATGAAGGGCTTACTGTCGCAGACATGTGGTTGACACTGATCAAATGTTTGATAATGATGAAGTTGAGGAAACTATCACATTTGTACAACCTTCAAACGAGTGGACACAATTTAGACATAAGAAGGCACAAGAGATGTGGGCTAGGCGATTTGGACGTTAAAGTTCGAGCTTATAACTCATTATTAGCTATTTCGTGTAATTTGTTTCTGATGTAGTTGTATTTTCAAACTGCACTAGATGAATTTGTAATAATCTTGTTCAAATTGCTACTATCAAATTGTATCTTGTATCAAAGTTTATCGAATTGCTATTTGTATTTGGTTATATCTTCATCTGTATCCATTCGTTACATTTTCATCCGTTTCAAACTCTTATTTGGTTATATATGCATTTGTTCCAGTTTTTTCTTTGGTTATATCTGCATTTGTATCCATTTGTTCCTTAGCAGAACCAATATGATATGTTTTGCTCGGTTCACTTTTCAAAATAGAATTCAATGCACCATGCTTTTCTACTTTATATTGTTGTGCTTTTTGCAGAAAAATGGTGAACAAGAAGGCAGCCACTAACTCTGGAAGGAGCTACTTCGCGTGGTCGTCGACGCTTGAGGAGAATTTGATAAACAATTTTGTGGATATGGTTGCTGGTCACATCATTCAGAATGGTGTGTTCAAGGATGGAGCGTACAAGGAATTGGAAAAAATGATGAACACAAAGGCACATGGCTGTGGGATTACTGCGTACCCTCATATCAAATCCAGGCTGAAGGGGTTGAAACAGAAGTTCCAAGCCTAACGGCAATACAAGGGTCAAAGTGGTTGGGGCCGGGACGATGTCAACAAGTGTCCAGTTGTTGATGAGACCATTTTTTAGAATTTTGTGAAGGTAACAAAATTCAACATTTTCAATGTTTGTTGTTAGTGTTTTCTGTAAGAGTTTGTGTGGTTATGATTATTGGTTCAACTTTGTTTTGCAGACTAACCCCAACTATCAGGGGCTGAATGGAAAACCATTCCCACAGTGGGATAGGCTACTTTAACTGTTTGGAAAGGGTCGTGCCACGGAAGAAGGATCTATGGCAGCGAATGAAGATGCTCCTCCAGTGAAGGCAAGGATTTATAGATTACAATGACTGGGTTGGACAACAGCAACCCACTCGATGAGGAAGCTATGAAAAATTTATTTGCCAAAGTCATCAACGAGGTCGTCGACATGCCAACACCAACTAGGGTTAGAGCTGAACAACCTGCCAATTCAGGAAATGTAGTTGTTGTTGGAGAGAACTCGATTGGGGCTTTTCAGAGGAGGCCGCCGCTAGGTGCATTCAATTAGAGACCTCAGTGTCTGTTCTAACTAATGAGATTTCAAATATCAGGCCAAGAATTCAGCAAGCCATTAACGGAATGGTGAAGAGAATCCCTGGGAAGATGATGACACTACACAGATGCGCCTGAACATCCTTGCTGACATGGAAGACTTGCCCAGTTTAACTCGATACTAGGTCATAGATGCAACATCAACACTCTCTCGTGATGAAAATCGACGTGATCTACAGTTCTTCTACAGGCTGCACACTGTTGAGGATAGGCTCTACTACTTCTGCATAACATTCTGAAGGTCTAGCATGGTGGTGGGATGGTAACAAGAAAACCCTTTTGGAATTGACGTTTGGGAGATACATTTGGAACCTTTGATATTTTTGGTCCATGGTTGATGTTTTGGGGTATACGTTTTGGCAGTAGTTGGAGGTTAACGATTTTGGGATATACTTTTCGGAGTTTGGGTGATGATTTTGTTCAGTACGTTTGGGATGTTGAAGCTTGACGAACAAGTTGTAGTCAAATCATTTATGTTGCGCACAATGGATTGAAGCATTTTTAGTTTTGCACGGTGGTTGATTGATTTATTATTTGTGTTGGTTGTACCCGAATACAGAAGAGGAACAAGTTGATTGACATAATTGGTACGGGAAATTCTTCGAGATGCTCGCAACCACAATGACAAAGGACCTCATCGCCTTCGTAACGAAACTCATCGAGTTTTGACATAATCGTCTCAATCTCTAAACAATTTCACAACCAAAACCCCATCCCTCAAACCCTATAAAACGTAAGAATTGGAAAACCTAAACACTAACAAATACACATACCTGATTTATGGAGCAGTAACCATATCCACAGCCAGCTGTTTGAAAGTAGAAGAAGAAAGAAGAAGGAGAAAAGAACGGGAAAATGTGGACAAAGGAGGACTAGGGCAGTTTTGTCTTTACCATGTTGGTTCATTTATTTTCATTTAAATGATTTTTATTTTTTTAATTCAACATTCTCACAAAATCACTCATCCAAACAGTCTATTCTGAAATAGGCAAGAATTCAACCATCCCTAGCTATTTCATTTCTCTCTGATCCAATTCTATGAAACAAACGACCTCTTAGTCTCATGTCGATCATATCATTAGAGTTCTGAGGAGTGTCCAGCTATAAATATTGAGGGATTCTTGGACATATGCTATACACTCAAACAAGTCAGAATTGAGTTGAATGCTATTTGGCTCATGCTATTTCAGTTTTCTCTCATAAGAGCAGCAAAGAGATGGCTTAATAGCCAACCTTTGGTAGTTTTATTACATGGCCTCCATTTTTTGAGGATTTCTTCCCTCTCTCTAAGAAATCTGAGTTATAGATTAAGATAACTCGGCATTCAACTGGATGATGAGTTGTTATATGAATGTTGGTATCAGTTCCAAGATTTTCTCCGTGCTTGTCCACACCATGGATTCGGAGATGCTCAGGTGACCAATTTATTTGGCACCAGTCTTGATGATTCTACTACCATGACAATAAACCAGTTAGCGGCTGGACATGTATCTGTTTGGGCACCTGCAAGGCTGCAATAAATTTTGAGCATTTTGCCACAGTAGCAAAATAGAGTAGGACTTGGATAAGGAGAGCCACTTTGAGAGAGCCTTACAGGTGGGAGGATTCACCTATGCAATACCTTATCGACAGTTAGGATATAAAGCTAAAGAAGCTCCAGAAACAAGTAAAGAGAATGTCGGTTGGACATTCAAGCTCTGTTACTTCATCTACAAAAGTGCCTAATCCATGGTCAAAAGAAGTTTATGCATGTGACAATTGTGGTGATCCTCCTCATCCAGAGTGTATTTGCCTCCAATTTATGGTGCATAAGGACTACCAAGAGTCATGCAGATGGGATGGTGACTGTAACTTCATCTACAAGCTCTGTTACTTCATCTACAAAAGTGCCTAATCCATCGTCCAAAGAAGTTTATGCATGTGACAGTTGTGGTGATCCTCCTCATCAAGAGAGGAATTGCCTCCAATTTATGGTGCATAGGGACTACCAAGAGTCATGCAGATGGGATGGTGACTGTAACTTCATCTACAAGTGCTGTTACTTCATCTACAAAAGTGCCTAATCTATCGTCCAAAGAAGCTTATGCATGTGATAGTTGTGGTGATCTCCTCATCCAAAGAGAATTTTCCTCCAATTTGTGGGGCATAGGGACTACCAAGAGTCATGCAGGTGGGATGGTGACTGTAACCATTGTGATAGATCTTGTAAGAGTTTTGGGAGTAGCCTCCCATTGAATAGTGAAGAATTGGATTTTGTGTCTCATGGTACCCCCATAATCAATCTGGTTATGGAGTATATCGCCAGTATGGGTGGTTCAGCCGAGATTATAACTCCAACAGGTAGAAGCAGAAAAAGGGATTTGACGACTCTAGAGGGATAAGAAACTAAGGATCAGGATGTGTGGTTCACGCCCATTGTACCAACCCCCGGGTTCATTTGGCCAAAATCCGCAAGGCACTTCAAGTAATTTGGAGTCTACTTCAATGGAGATCATGCAAAGGTTGGAGCTGATGGAAAGTAAGAATTACCAAAGTCTAGAGAGGATGGAGACTAAGTAAAATCTCCATTTTTAAAATCATGATACCCGACTCAAGGGTCAGCAAGGTCAAGCGCAGAGGACAAAGAATAAAATTATTGACCTTGTACGATTCATGAGAGTTGGTCCATGGCCACTAGGTGCATTGCCTAGCACCACATAGCATAATTTGAAGTAGGAGACTTGGAAAGCAGTTACTCCTCGGGATTGTAAGACGACAAGGATGTCGTTTCCGCTAGTGGTAGAAAGAATCATTAGATTGGATGCGGTTGTAGTTGACATTCAGAATGTGAGGCTCCTATTGAGCCAAGAAAGGAGATATTTCTGCTACCCCTACTCCCAGAGTGGTGGGACCTCCTCCCTTCGTGCATCGACTTATGTTTCTTAATCGAATTTTCAAGAAAGTTGTAGATGACCAGTTTGAGAGGTTTATGAGTATCTTGGAGAATCAACAAATGACTATCCCGTTCATCGCCTTTATCCCCAAGATTCCAAGCTACACTAAGTTCATGAAGGATATCTTCACTCGGAAGCATGAGCTTAAGTACTTGTCTTTGGTGTTTCTAAATGAAGATTGCTCAACCATTATCATGAAAAGCTTCTTCACAAGGAATACATCATGCACGTATAGTAGACAAGCTTCTCACCATTGTAGTTAATGCACACGATTGCATGTTCACAAGGGTTACCCGAAAGCTTCCAAGAGCCACAAGCACACTCGAATTATCTGAGCTTCACAACGAATGTTTGCTCACCCTACACTTCAAAGTCCCCCTCACCATTTTACATTGGATGCAAAAAGGGGGTCTTCCCTTTGTTCACTCTCAATTTCTGTGTAAGATTTGGGCAGACGACATCATGGGGAAGACTTTCAAGATGTATTTGTTGGTTGTGAAGCCATTTCATCATCTTACACCTACCCCCCATAAACAATATAGTAGCATCAACGTAAAAAAACACAATAAAATACAATAAATCACCATCACCAGTGACACACCATCCATAATTGAACAACAATTACACCTTTACCACAAACAAAACAAAACAAGCATCATGTTCCACCAAGTCTGCCAACACAAACAACACAGTAGCAGTACATCCCCATCACCAATGAAAAACGGTCAAGAATTAAACAGTTACACCATCACCATAAACAATACAATCATCATGTTTCACCAAGTCTGCCAACACATATAACACAATAGTAGTACATCACCATCACTAATGAAACACAGTCAACAATTGAACAACAATTACATCATCACCACAAGCAATACTATCATCATGTTCCACCAATTCTGCCAACACAAACAACACAGTAGTAGTACATCCCCATCACAAATGAAAAACAGTCAAGAATTGAACATTAATTAAACACAACCAACAAAAACGATACACCACCTTAAATACACAAATGATACACTACGAATACCAACAAACCTCTACCATGTCTGCCAACACTACAACAGTACATAAGAATAGTCGTAGGACCATGCTCGTAGACGGCCTAGCTTGCGACTAACTTAGCGGGGAAGGCCATACTGTCTGTGACTAAGTCTACGAAGCAATCGCAGGCCCAGGTCGTAGTCGTAAGTGTCTGCGACTAAGACTAGGGCCCGCGACCTGCTTAGTCGCAGGCGCCTGCGACTAAGAATTGACATGCGAGCAAAGCGTCCCAACCATTGAATCGAGCCAAAATTAGTCACATGTGGCCTACAACTAACGATCTGAATGATTACCCCTCAATTCTGAGATTATCACTCATTCGAGTCAATTCCTCTCAATTACTCTAATCATCTTCCTCTCGTTTTCTTGAATCCGACACTTTGCCTGAGTATTTGTTCGTTCTAGGTCAATTTTCGAGTGAAAACATCCATTTTGATGTGATTTTTGGTTCAAAAGATGCCTCATCTTGTTTTTTTTATTCGCAACTGCTGGGTTACAAGAATCATCCTTAGACTGCCCAATATGTTGATCCAACCATCAATCTCCACCCCAATCTTGTTGTCATGTTTCGAGATGTAAGTAAATTTTTTTATTCTATTTGTGTTTGTTATCCGATTATACATTTAAACTAATTACAAACTCTATTTGTTGTTGGGTATTTGCAGATTCAGGCTCCTTGGGATGTTATCAATTTGGACAACCTAGACAATCTATAGGGTGGTTTCTCTATTGTACTATAATATTTGGATGTTGTTGTAATATTTAGACATTGTTGATTGTAATATTAGATATTGTAGTTTGTATTTTTATTGTTGGTTAGCTTTGTTTTAGTTATTGTATTTATGTACAATTTATTTTTGCGTAGATTATGAAAAAAATTGACAAATAAATCTTTCTCGTAATGGTAGCAAAAATCAAAACCGGTCCATGAAACATCAAACCAGATCCGGCCCACGAAACCAACTCAAAAATATGGCCTAAGCTGTGAACTAGGCCCACGAAACCAGCTCGTAAACTTCGCCCAGCCCGTGCACTAGGGCCACGAAACCGGCCCGCAAAACTAGCCTAGTCTGTGAACTAGGCCCATGAAACCAACTTGAAAATCTGGCCTATACCGTAAACTAGGCCCATGAAACCAACCTGAAAATCTGGCCCATACCGTGAACCAGGCCAACATACTAGGCATGAACACCTGGCTCGATCCCTGAGGCTTAATCACGTCGTGACGGTATAGTTGTGTCACAACGACTTTGGTCGTAGGTCGGGCCGATGTGTGGTGCCTACGATTATTTTCGGTCCGGCTTGCGGTAATTTCCAGCTTTTGTTGTAATGCAACACAAAAATATAGTAACAATAACTTAAGGAAAGCATAACATTAACGTAAACTAGTAGGGTAGTATACACATACATTATGTTCTCTAGGCAAGATAATATGCGCATATCCTTGGCTTCTAATATCTATCAAAGAATGATCAGACAAAGTTTCCAGCCACCATCAACCAAATCATTACAAGGTCCATCATCATCACCCTCATCAAAAACATCATCAATTACTCATTGTGCAATAAAAATCACAGACAATTTTTTTTTAACATTAGTGGAAATATGGACTTCGTAGAGGAAGAAATTAAGAAATTGGCATAGGAACACTTCTTGGACAATGGAGGAAAGAAAGTGGGCTTGAGATTATTAATACTTAATCATCCCATTGACCCATTGTATTCATTAGGATAAAAGCCCACCTAATTATCATCAACGAAGGCGGCCCTATTATCGAAGGAAATTTTAATCCCATCATCCGGATATGAAGAAAAGAAGAGGATGGATCTTCAGCTATTAATTTTGAGGGACACGTAAGATAATTAGGTAATCATCATCATTCAGCTTCGACTTCGGAGGAGGCAGTAGAGAATTGGGAGCAGGAGAAAGAGAGGGAGTATTAGTGGGAGTTAATGAGAAGAGAGTAACGCCCAGGGAAGTTTTGTATGAATTACGTTGGGTTTCTAATCCTTTGATTGTTATTAGAGATTATTCAGTTAGTTGATGTGATTTTTCTAAATCCTAATTTGATTTTTTGAATCTTATTGATTGACTTATTGTTAGTTTCTTTGCTCATCTTTGATTTTGCGGGTCTAATGTGAACCACGCCAATGACTGTGACAAAATCAGACAACAATATATGGCATGGAACCAACACTACAATATAAGAGTCGATTTGTCACAAGCTGTCTGTGACAGAAGATTCGGTCTGTGACAAGGCTCATCGCAGGCGGAGCTCTTTGTCGCAGGCCACCTGCGACAAACCTGTCACAGACAGCGAAGCGCCTGCGACAAAGAGCTCCGCCTGTGACAAAGTAACGAATGACCCCCCCTCTTCTGACGCCTGCAAGTTCAGTTCAGTTATTTGCAGATTGTTCTTGTCCTTGCGGCAGTACGTCAGACTTGTTTAGGTAGTTTGTTGGTGTTTTTGTGGTAATTTTTTGTTCTTGTTCTTGTTCATAAATTTCCATAACTAATTTGAATAATTTTGTATTCTAAATACGATTATCTTAATTTTTTTGTATCAAGTTTTGTATTATAGTTGTTCTCGAGTGTTCGTTGGTCGTAGCTTTCTTTCTTCAATTTTCAGGTACGAACTGTTATTACATTTATGTCAACTCTTAACATGATAATCATAATTATGAAAAATATTGTTAATGACTTAATCAATATTGCATGTAATAGTTTGATGTAATATAATATAACGAAAACTTTGATATAAATTATGTGTTTAATTATTTACGGTTCTAATGTGTGTGTTATTAATGTATATATATATATGCATATAACTTGACATGTATGTAATATTTATGTGTTTTAACTTGGTGTCGTTAAAATAAATATATGCATGTAAATTTGGGATTCGTAATTTTTTGTAATTAATATAAAATATAGACATGAAATTTATAAGTCATATATTTCGTAGTAACAATTTATATGCATGAAATTTGTTACATTTTACATACAACCATAAATTAATTAGAATTTATAAGTGAAATATATGCATGTAACTTATTAGGTAGTAACTATTTAACATATGTTGTTTGATTAACCACTTGACAATACTGTATATATTTACCAACTTATGTCAAATTAAGTTCGTAAATACAGTATTTGAATGAGTGACTGTTATAATTATGTAAACTTAGCATAAAGCTAAGTGGATTACAAATTTTTTATGACTTGTTAACAAATTCAAACTGACACTCATTAGTTCAATATAGACGGATAAGTCTTGGATTTGAAAGCCGCGTCATACTCATGAGTATTACGTTGGCGTTCAACAATTCATTGACTTTGCAATCTCCAACGCAATTGATGAAGTGAATATACTATGTCCTTGCCCAAAATGCAACTTCAAGAAGTGGAGGCCACGAAATGAAGTTAATCAAAACTTGCTGGCAAAGGCATTTCCGTCTTCATACGATGTATGTAATTTGCATGAAGAGTTAATCACTGACTTTGGAGCACCAACTTCCATAATTGAGCCTGAACTAATCATTCGTGATGATCATCATGAAGAAGCAACTCCGCCATTACTAGTTGAGGAACAGCCAGTACTTGAGCCAGACTTGTTCCAGAACATGGTCAATGACACATTTGAAATACGGGAAACACATGATAACCCCAACGTGCGTCTCGATGATGATGGATTCCCACAAGGAGGTGATGAACCAATGCCAGATATACCCAACATGCAACCAGATGATGAGTTCTTCCGCATATTGAAAGATGGTGAAGTGCCATTATATATATGATGGTTGTACAAGTCATACCAAGTTGTCTTTCATGGTCAGCTTATATCATATTAAGTATTTGCACAAAATCAGTGATAAAGCAATATCAAAGATATTGGAGTTGCTTCGCAAAGCTTTTCATACCGCCAAAATTCCAGCATCTAACTATGAAGTTAAGAAGACAATACGAAAACTTGGGTTGTCTTACACCAGAATTGATGCATGTAAGAATGATTGTATGTTATATACCGGAGAAGATAGTGAGGCTAAGGAATGTCGAGTGTGTGGGGTGTCTCGATTCAAGGATGTGGGAAAGAATACAGGTGGAAAAAGGCGAAAACCTCAACCCAAAAAGGTATTTCGGTATTTTCCATTAATACATCGGTTGAAGAGGTTGTACGTGTGCCCTTACACAGCAGAAGATATGATTTAGCATGCTACGAAGAACATAACAGATGATGTGGGTAGACATATTCCTACATGAAAAGGTATAATAAACAAATCCTAATCAAACCAACTACTAAATAATAAGGGGTTTTTATTAGTATCTAGCAGGGATGGGGCCGAAGACCCTATATCGGAAAAGGGAAGGTTGGAAAAGGGAAGGGGAGAGGATGGGTTTTTTTGTTTTTCCGATTTTTCCCCTCCATTTTTGGTTGGGTCCGGATCCAACCTTGGTAAGGTTGGACGCAGATCCTGAGCCATTAGTATCTAGTCCGTCCACTTTAAACAAGCATATCTCTTTGTTCCCTTCGAATCTGATGGCTCATAATATATTTATGGAAAAGTAATTGAATTATCTTTACAACCACGGTGACCTTGCATTAATCGGAGTCCTAAGTAAATAGTTACGACTGAAATACTAAACTGGGTAGATTCTTGACGATTTTCATCATGGTCTAACCTAGAACGTGAGCCATTCTAGAGTTGAGGAAGTCGTTAGATTCTGCCGGTAGTTTGATCCAAGGATCGGTAAACCTAATCTCTTTGCATTATCTTTGTGGCATTTTATCGAACACCTTGCATGCGTTCTTGATAATTCACAGGTTAGCTTGACCATAGGAACTTGTGGATTTGATAGGATATTATCTCTACGACCTAACCTTAGAGCAGAGATTAGCCAAGAAAGTGTTGAGTCATCAAGTCTATTAATCCGAGGTTTCATTGCATCTATCCATCTTAATCGAACTAGGGTGGATTCGAGTCTTGACAACCTCGTTAATCAATCTTCAAACCCCAAATATGTTTACTTGTTTACTTGTTTACTTTTGCATTCTTAGCATAATTCATTCACAACCATTACCAAACCAAACCTTTGAAACTGAAATAGATTAATTCACTTTGTTGAGTAATAGAACCGGAAAGATTCTAGGGAAATACGATCTCGTTGGAGCATTCTAGCGAGTTAAAACTAGGTGTGCATTAATTTGTGCATCATAAGCCTTCATTCGATTGATCTTTAAAGATAGATCTGTGAGAACGGTGTGGATTATATTGCTCAACGACCATGATGGGTTGACCCTAAACCTCTTTAATTACCTAGTGGCAAAAAAATCATACTTACATCATTGACTGCATCACAATCATGAGCCTTGTGTCCATACCGGAACTTAATGTTCGTCGTGGCCGTATCTATTGATGCATACAACCAGAACTGCATGCTTTTTTGCACTCCCGCCGACATCTCTTCTTATCATTGACTGGGAACCAAATTCCTCGCCATTGCTTTACGACGTTAGCTTTGAGTTCCTGATTGTCCAAGTCCCGCTCTGGGCGAAAAGTTGGAAACTGATGTGGTTCTGTGTCTTCATCTTCAGAACCCCATCTCGTTTGATTTAAAAGGTCACCTTCATCATAAGGTCCTTCGTTGTCATTGTCCTCATCGTATGTTTTTGAAATTCTTGGTCTCCATTGTCTACTAGCTACATTCCCCCTACGACGTAAGACATTGTCGAGTGCCACATCCACCTCATCCTTGTTGTAATTGACTGACTCATCATTAGTACTCTAATCCCCGATTTCATGTTCATCGGCCCAAAATGATTGATCCTCGGAGGAGTACTCATACTCGAACGATTCATCCTCTATAGATACATCAGACTAGGAATTGTTCCTTGTAGCTGGTTGAGGAACCGTGTGAGGACTGAGAGGGTTCTTTACGTGTGGGCTTTGTGCGTTGAAAGGGCTGGGAGGGTTGGTTGTGGCCCCCTACATGTGGGTTTTGTGGGCTGGGAGGGTGGTTGTGGCCTCTACATGTGGATTGGGAGGGCTGAGAGGGTTGGTTGTGGCATCTACATGTGGGCTTTGTGGGGTAGGAAGGCTGAAAGAGTTGGTTATGGCATCCTTCCGTTGGCTTTGTGGGTTGAGAGGGTTGGTTGTGGCCTTTACATGTGGGTTGGGAGGGCTGAGAGGGTTGGTTGTGGCATCTACATGTGGGCTAGAAGGACTAGAAGGGTTGGTTGTGGCATTTGAGGGATGTGAGACCTAGGAAGGGTTGCAGTGGCCTCCTTTAGTGGCTTTGAGGCATGTGAAGGTTGTAAGTGGTTGTTGCGGTCTCCTTCAGTGGGTTTGAGGCTTGTCAGGGTTAGGAGGGGTTGATCTGGTAGCTGCAGTTGGGCTCCCAGCGTTCTCCACACGTTGGATGACCTCAGAACCCACCGATGGGCTTCAAACATCCTTTACAGGTTGGCTAGGAGGAGGTTCGACATGCTCCTCACCTTATACTTGCATCCCCCCATCTACATGGCTCACACCAGCATCTTTGATTTTGGTATTCTAAAGCCAGGAAGTGGTTATTTGCTCGGCCACTGTCGACTACTTCTTCACCTGCACCCTCTATATCTCATTCGTTGAATACATTGAAATGTAACGGTAAGTGCAAGTTGGGATGGAATGGTAACTAGTTTATAATATGGATGGAAAACTAATTACTTTTTTGTTAAAAAAAATGGTGCACTAACACTTATTTTTCATTTTTAATCAAACGTGACTCGAAAGTGTGAGTAAGTTATACAAAAAATGTAGGATATGTTGGATTGGTTAGCTGATTTGAGTCAGAAGTGGATTGGGTGAAGTGATAATATGTGATGTGAAAAAATATGTTGAGTTGGCTTGATGATATCAATAATTAACGGAAAACTTAGATGGAGACTTGACGAAATGACCAAATCGTTACAAATCCAATAAGTTAATGACCACACTGAAATGTTAATGTCCACTATGTTACAAACTCAATACGTTAATGACCAAAATAAATATTAATCCATCTACTTCCAATAAAAAAATCTAAAAAAAAACTAACCTTAGAGGAGTGGACTAATTACTTTGCGTGTGTGGATGGTGAATTAAATGAAAACAGTACAAATATTTATGGCTCACAAGAAAGTAGCAGCTGCGTGGTCCATGCATGGTGTTAATAACGACTGCGCCCCCACACACACCTAAATATTTAAATGTTGATATTCTCTTTACAAAACAAATGACATATAGAATATAATCAGTTTATTTTTGCGTAAGAGAATAATTAAATTTAAAAATTTCCTTTTTTTTAAAGACTCTCTGAGTTAATTTAATATGATATAATATGGATGAAATGAAAAGCAAAAAGAAAAAGAAGCGTTAAAAAAAAGGAAAAGAAAGAAAGATAGGATTATAAAATGGTATAATAAAGAGTGGGAAAATATCACTTTCGCCCCCTCTACTTTTCCAACTTAACAAATAGTCCTCTATATTATAAATCACTCTTTTTACCCCTCCTACTTTAACTACTTTGCCGTTTGGGTTCTTCCATTCCAACGTTCGTCTTCGTAATATTAAATCGGGACACATCTGCATCCAACAAAGAGAAATATCAGAGGTAGGAGATGAAAAATTGGCCACAAAGGTAAATTGAGGAGGTATCATGAAGAGTATGGTGAAATACGAAGAGTTTTAAAATAACACATTTTGTTCTTCAATTTTATCCTATTTAATTATATATATTTATGTTCCCAATTAGAAAACGTATAGTAAGCTAATACATGACTATTGAAGCTAACATTATGCACTGAATGCATGTAATGAATGTTACGAAGACGAAAATTGGAATAGAAGAACCCAAACAGCAAAGTGATTGAAGCAGGAGGAGGTAAAAAGATTAATTTATAGAATAGGGGGCTATCTGTTAAGTTGGAAAAGTAGAGGAGGCAAAATGTTATTTTCCCATAAAGAAAGGAGAAGAAGTATGTATCATCAGGAGCACCATTTGAATTTAACATTTGACCAGAGCTACCTCAAAGCGCCAAATTCATGATTTTCTTTACACACTAGCATTAGATTTAAAGTTTAACTCCTCAAATTGTGTAATAACTAATAAGTAGGTGCTTTAAGAAGAAGTTTCTTTAATTCAATCTGAGAGAGAGAGAGAGAGAGAGTTACAGAGAGAGAGGTTAACCGTTCATCATGAAGCCTTGCCTCGCTGGGTATTGCCTTGGTTTTGATTCTGAAAGACCAAGTAAGATGAAATGAAACTCTCCCTGACTCCAGTTTTGTTATTTCTAGTTCCTCCGATCTGGGTGTTTGTTTATATTATATATATTTGTTTTTTCTAGGGTTTGACTTGTTGTCCAGACCCAGAGTTTTAATTATTGGGTTTCTTCTGGAATTGGGTTTCCGTGCTTGAAATTTGGATGGTTTTGACTTTGTTTTGGTTGGGTCATTCCAATTCCTCCTCCTTCCCTTTCACTCCACCTCACACCCTTTGTTCATAGTCGTCGGGTGCCATTTTCAGCATCTAAAGAGTTGGATGCTCAGAAGAAATTGATATTCTACTAACCAATTCTCACCTCTTCCTGATCTGGGTTCCGGTGCTTTTCGATGGCCTGAATTCAGTCCTCCAGGGTTGTCTCTGTCAAATCCTTGCTTTGGCTCTACAAGTCGGAAGTAGATAGATGCATCTGTCACTGTGGAAACCCATTTCTCACTGCGCAGCTCTAATTTTGGACAAGAAGAGCAGGAGGAGAGATGGGTCCGAATCCGATCTCCAAGTCAAAAGGAACCCTTCAGTTCTCCGGAAACTTCAAGAACACAAGCTCAGGGAGGCCCTCGAGGAAGCTTCCGAGGATGGGTCTCTCTTCAAATCCAAGGACATGGACTCCGATTCAGCTGCAAACCTAGACGAAACTCTTGGCCGATCTAGGTCCTTGGCTAGGCTCCACGCCCAGCGAGAGTTCCTTCGAGCAACATCTCATGCTGCTGATCGTGTATTCGAGACTTCAGATTCCATCCCTGACCTCCATGAATCCTTCTCCAAGTTCCTCACTATGTACCCAAAGTACGAGTCTTCTGACAAGGTTGATCAGTTGAGGTCAGATGAATATGGTCATCTCTCTCCAAAGGTATGCCTTGATTACTGTGGATTTGGGCTCTTCTCCTACCTCCAGACTTTGCATTACTGGGGATCTTCCACTTTTAGCTTGTCCGAGATAACTGCAAATTTGAGCAATCATGCTCTCTACGGTGGTGCCGAGAAAGGCACCGTTGAGCATGATATCAAGACGAGGATAATGGATTACTTGAACATCCCTGAGAACGACTATGGCCTTGTTTTCACTGTGAGTAGAGGTTCTGCTTTTAAATTGCTTGCTGAATCGTACCCTTTCCATACAAACAAGAAGCTGTTGACTATGTTCGATTACGAGAGTCAGTCTGTGAATTGGATGGCTCAGTGTGCTAAGGACAAGGGTGCAAAAGTTCATAGTGCTTGGTTTAAGTGGCCAACTCTTAAACCTTGCTCAACTGATTTGAGGAAGCAAATTTCAAAGAAGAAAAAGCGGAAAAAGGATAATGCCACACTGGTTTGTTTGTGTTCCCTGTACAGTCGAGGGTTACTGGAGCTAAATATTCATACCAGTGGATGGCACTTGCCCAACAGAACAATTGGCATGTGTTGCTTGATGCTGGCTCACTAGGTCCTAAAGATATGGATTCACTTGGTTTATCATTATTTCGGCCTGATTTCATCATCACATCCTTTTACAGGGTGTTTGGGTATGATCCTACTGGATTTGGATGTCTTCTTATTAAGAAGTCAGTTATGTCAAGTCTTCAGCATCGCTCTGGGAGTACGGGTTCTGGCATTGTCAAGATAACGCCAGAGTATCCACTGTATTTGAGTGATTCTGTAGATGGTCTGGATGGATTGGGTGGAGTTCAAGATGATGATGATGATGATGAAACTGTGGGGAGGGATGAAAAAGCTACTACTGAAACGCATCCAGGAACCCAGTTACCTGCATTCTCTGGGGCATTTACATCTGCTCAAGTGAGGGATGTTTTTGAGACTGAGATGATGGAGCATGACAACAATTCAGATAGAGATGGGACAAGCACTATATTTGAAGAAGCTGAGACCGTCTCAATTGGAGAAGTGATGAAAAGCCCCGTCTTCAGTGAAGATGGATCATCCGAAAATTCGTTTTGGATTGATTTGGGTCAAAGTCCTTTGGGGTCTGATTCTGCAGGCCGATTAACAAAACAGAAATCAGCCTCTCCGCTGCCTCCTTTCTGGTTCTCCAGCAAGAAGAATCACAGGAAGAATTCACCAAAACCAACGTCGATGATCCACGGCAGTCCGCTGTATGATCACAAGGGAGTCAACTCACCGGATGATCATCAGGTGTTGTCATTTGATGCTGCAGTTTTATCAGTTTCACAGGAACTTGACTGGGTTAAGGAGGAGGTTCCTCAAGAAGAGCAATATGCTCAAGCAAACCTGCACAATGGTCTGAATCATATGCATGTTTCTGAAATTGAAGAAGAAGCAGTAAATGGATTTCAATCCAGCTCTCGTATTAACAATTCAGATCCTATGCACCATTATTGCCTTGAAAATGGATCAGATAAAAAGGAGAGTGCTATAAGAAGAGAAACAGAAGGCGAGTTTCGGTTGTTGGGGAGAAGGGAAGGGAGCAGATATCCTGGTGGTAGGTTCTTTGGCGTCGATGAGAATGAACATCCAAGCAAGGGAAGAAGGGTATCATTTAGCATGGAGGAGAGTTGCAAAGAACATCTAAACCACACGTTCGAGCCAGGAGAAGTATCTTTAGCCACCTTGGATGATGACGAATACACCAGTGGAGGTGAATTTGGTGATAGTCAAGATTGGGACAGGAGGGAACCTGAGATAACTTTGCGTCATTTAGACCATGTTAATATGTTGGGTCTGAATAAAACGACCCTCAGGCTGCGGTATTTAATCAACTGGCTTGTGACCTCGTTGCTGCAACTAAGATTATCAAATGCCGAAGGTGAAGGAGGAGGAGTGCATCTGGTTCACATATATGGACCGAAAATAAAGTACGAGAGAGGTGCTGCAGTTGCTTTCAACATTCGAGACAGAAACCGGGGGCTTGTGAATCCAGAAGTTGTCCAGAGGCTAGCCGAAAAGGAAGGTATATCTCTTGGCATCGGGTTCCTGAGTCACATACGAATTGTGGATAGCCCAAGACAACAGAAGGGTGGTGGTTTGAACTCTGAAGAAACCACACTTTGCAAGCCAATGGAGAATGGGCAGGTAAATGGGAAAAATGGCTTCATAAGAGTGGAGGTTGTGACTGCTTCATTGGGATTTCTAACAAACTTTGAAGATGTGTACAAGTTGTGGGCATTCGTTTCCAAGTTTCTTAATCCCAGTTTTACAAGAGAAGGTAGCCTTCCTACAGTTGAAGAAGAAGGCGAAGAAACGTGAATAGTGTACTGTGAGAAGAATGATGGTTTGTTTGGGTGTTTGGAGAAGGAACCATAGTTGTAATTTGTGTGCACACAGATGAACTGAAGTTGAGCAGAATGTCTGAAGAAGATACGAAAGGCATGGGGGGTTGGTGGGGGGGATTAATTTGTTTATCGATTGTTGATGTTTTCATTGTTTGTTTTATATTGTAGAGGTAGTTGTGTGGGGGGGGGGGGGGGGGGGGGGGGGGGGGGGGTTCAGAATGTAGACGTGTGTGTGTTGTTGTATGTCACTCGTGACTGACTGTTGAAATCAGGGGAGTCTCAGAATACATATATATAGAGATATAGAGAGAGAGAGAGAGAGATATGTTGTGCTTGAATGATCAACCCAATCGAGATCGGATTTTATTTATTAAATCGATGTTTGAGATTTTACGAAAGAGTTGAAGAATGGAATGGGAAGGAGGACGACATCAACCGGACCTCCAACATCATGGAGAGAAGCCACGTACTCGTACTCGGGATCTACTTCAAAGAATCATGGTCAAACTACGCAAGGTATCCCTAAATCTATTGTGAATTCGAATGTTAGTACTAATCGTCCAAGTGGAATTATTTGTTACAAGTGTCAATGACGTGGTCACATGGCTAGAGACTGCCCCAACAAACAAGCCATGGTGATTCGGGATGGGGAAGTCGAGACCGATGACAATACCGAAGATGATAATGTTGAAGTTACTAAGACAGATGTAGATATTCGATCAGATGATGATGTTAAGATGGTGCCCGACAATTTGGAAAAATTCTTGAAATTATATACAAGGATGCTAAGCACGGACATCAAAGTTGATTCTGAGACAGATGCTGAGATCGATGATGATGTCGATGCCGATACTGATGTTGGATTAGACGCTAGAGCCGATACCGATGCTGGTGTTCGATCAGATGCTGGTGGCCACACGGATTGGAAGACGAATCTTTTTCAAGAAGAAGGTAATGATGCAGCCATCCGTAGGGACACTGGTGGAAAGCAACGAGTGGCCATGAGTCAGGGAGACCCCAAGACACCCTTACAATTGATGTCGTGCATTGCTGAGTCCCGACCAAGAATTGATGTCGTGCCGGAGCTAAACACTGATGTCAATCCAGAGCTGAACACCTATTCTGATCCGGACACTGATGCTAGCCCGGATGCAAATCTCGATCAGAACACCGAGGCCAACCAGACCCGACTGATGTCGAACCCAGGCCTTGATGCCAGACCGATGTCGAGCATCGGACCAACAGTGACCGAGCACCACCCAACACTGATGCTGGGCCGCGACACCAGTCCGTTGCCGAGCCTTCAGAAACCAATGCTGGGCCGAGGGACGGAATCCATGTCCTACACGGATTGTCGAGCACTAGCCGAGAAACCCGGAATCCATGCCCACGTAGGAAAGGGAATGCCGAGTGTTGAGCTTTCCCCACCGGACTTGGACTCTAGTGCTGGATTAGGAGTCTTGAGACTTATTCAGAGTTTTTCCTTTCTAAAGTTTTAGTCGGATTTGTTTTTCATTTTTAGAGTTAGATTTTTTTTAGTTACGATTCAGAATATTTTATTATTTTAGAGTTAGTTTCATACAAGGAAACAGATAAGCCTTGTGGCTGACCCTAACCCTGTATATAGGAACTCTTGTACACGTTTTGAAGACAGAACAATGATAATAAGCAAACTTCTATTTTTCTTTGCATGGAATTACAATTTCTTTTCTTTACGATTTTCATGGAAATGATTGTCGTCTAGAATTAGGTTTATGGAGCTAGAGTAAACTCTAATTCATGGCACCTCTCGTATCAAAGATCGCTTTTAGATTCTTAGCTCAATAGCTACTGATCTTTTGACCAGTTTCCACCCTATAGTCTCGGGTTTAGCTCGTGAGTTGTCATTGCCCAAGTGGTGAATCGTCTAGTTGTGGAATCAGCTTTGTCGTTCACATCATCTTCCCTCGACGAGTTCTGGATAAATACATGAACAATGGAGACATGTTAGAGAGGTAAGGGGTACACTACAGTCATAGGGAGGGTTACTTACGGCAATTCCGATTGGGAAGCGAAATCGGGTCATTTCCTTCTGCTCTCTGTTAATCAAGTGGCAACATGAGTCTATGACGATGCTGGTGAAGCGTTTCCCAATATCCATTGAAGCAAGCTGGAATTCGTATAGATGATTTCTGTGTTCTAGATACTTGCACACCAATATTGCACTGTCATACACATCCGTATGAGTTACATAAGATACATATATGACACAAAAAATGATAAGGATAAGGATACATACTCTCTTCCATCAACAGTCGAGAGGGCATAAGTCACAACCAGTCGTTCCTCTGAGGTCAGTTCAATCCTATGCTTCGTGGGAAACACGTATATGTCCCACGTGTGCATTCTCACAGTCTTCGGTCGATCGTATGTGACGGGAGTGTATGATGTTGCGAAACCCTTGTTCTAGCTTTGGACGAATCCCAGTGCTTGCTCCTCTGTCTCGAACAACTTATTCTTCACGGGAGTGATTTCATCTACCTTGGTCTCGGCATCGGCCTCATCCTCCCCTGTTTATGCATCCGTATCTTCTTCATCATCAACATCTTCATCTTCTTCCTGATCATGATTGGAGGCTTCTTCCTCTTGATCGTCTTCGTCATCCACATTGTCCAGTCGAGAGGGCATAAGTCACAACCAGTCGTTCCTCTGAGGTCAGTTCAATCCTATGCTTTGTGGGAAACACGTATATGTCCCACATGTGCATTCTCAGAGTCTTCGATCGATCATATGTGACGGGAGTGTATGATGTTGCGAAACCCTTCTTCTGGCTTTGGACGAATCCCAATGCTTGCTCCTCTGTCTCGAACAACTTATTCTTCGCAGGAGTGATTTCATCTACCTTAGATGAGGCCGCCCCTGTTCCTGCATTCGTATCTTCTTCATCATCAGCATCTTCATCTTCTTCCTGATCATGATCGGGGGCTTCTTCCTCTTGGTCGTCTTCATCATCCATGTTGTCCTCTTCATCTTTACTTTCTACGTACATGACATCTTCTGCGTCTTCATCCTCTTCGTCTTCCTCCTCATAACTTTCATGTTCGTCTTCGTTATCATTGAGTTCCTTGTCAATTGTGGGAATAGACATGGCAACAAGTTTCTCCTTCCTCTACACTTTCACGTCCTCTCCATCCGCAATTCTCCTCCGAGTTATCTCCGCCTCGACAAATATTTGTCGGGCTCGCCAGAACTGAAGCTCTTCCTGCAATTTTGAGCACATATTTGTCTTATCATGCATTTATGATAGTGCGAGTTCGTGTAGTCCTAACAACTATTCACAAAACCAAATATGTATCATAGACATAGGACATCCATAGTCATAACGTATCACATACATACACGGAGATTTCTACAATCATATTATAGTCATACAACATTCATAATACAACTGTACAAGTTACAAGGTTACAAGACACTTATAGCTGTAGTGGGGGTGGTAGATGATATTGCCGGAAGTAGAAGTCAGCAACAGGCAGCTCTTTGGCTTCCGAGGGGTATCCTTTGCGCGAATGTGTTGGGCATTTCAAACGCCATTTTTGTCCAGTCATACTTCACGGGGGTGAGACAGCTTCCCACCTCAGCCCTGTCCCTTTATTTTGAATTATCTCCAACCATCTCGTTGAACTAAGGACACAACCCTCTTAACCCTGCGATCGTCCCAATAACTGCATGTAGGGTGGATGGTTGGCCGCACACCATGTGGAAGGTCTACCATGTCAAGGAAGTGAATCTGCATATACACAAGCACATCAGAATCCAACGTATAATATTCATACAGGACATGTACAAGCGATGTCTGAGATACATGACATACCACCAAGAAGTTGATGTCTCCTCCAGGAAAAGTGTTCATCTCTTGTGAACTTGATGAGCCACCTGTACCCTGGACACGACCTGAGCAGCCCCTGACCAGAAGCAAAGCTAGAAACTTCAAGGAGCGGCTCAACTCCTACATGAAGGTTTGGAGCAAAGGAGGATATGAGGAGGATGCAGACAGGCTCACCGGGGAAGGCTACACCCTATTGGAAGCCAAGAAGCCCTCCCAGGAGCTGGTGCCGGATCAGGCTCAGGAGATGATGCCGCGCCAGGCACTGATGCTTATGTCGGGCCCCGACATTGGTCTCAAGCCGAGCCTAGCACCTAGTCAAGGCCCCAGGCTAGCCCCTACGAGCCCCAGGACCAAGTTCCTGCCTAGAGACGTCCCTAAAGCTTTTCTGAAAGCTAGCCCGAGACAGAATACCAAAGGTCTGGACAGAAAGCTCAAAGGCCCGGAGCTGGACCAAGCACAGGCGTTAGGCCAATACCGGAGTGACTTGGGCCGAGCCAACAATTGGCCCGAGCCTTTTCAGATTTTCCAAAGGCCCCAGAATCCTTGAGCCCCCAGGATAAACCTTCGCCAATCCTTGGTGGGATAGGATAGAAAATCACAGAATCCTTGTCTGATTAGGATTCTGCTCACCTAATCCGGACCGAACACGGATACACACCCGGATGCCGAGATTAGGGTTTCTCCAGTTTTTGCGGGATTAGCCAGTTTAGTGTTTATCTTCCTTTTTAGTTATTTTTAAGTATTTTATTCAGACTTCTTCTTTAATTACCGAATGTTTAGGATTATTTTAGGAGTTAGTTTCGTGGGAGGAATAAGAGAGCTTGTTCTATTCCTCACCTATAAATAAAGGCCGTCAGCCTTCATTGTTATTTAGACTTTGATTAATAAAATTTCCTACAACACAAGTTCTTTTCCCTTCAAGCCTTTTCTCGTTCTTGCATTGCTTAAGGTTAGATATATCATCAAGGGTACACACCCTTTGGCGTGGCACCTCTCGACTGGACACTTAGGGTTCCTAGACTTCGTGTGCTAGTGGGTCCAAGTACTTCCATCCCGGTTTCAATAGGTTCAACTTGTAGCTAGGAGATCAGCTTGCGGTGGTTAGGGTCACGGAGCATAGCTGGCCGTGGTTCACATCAGTTGGTATCAGAGCCTTGTTCAACACTAGGGCCAAATCTATCCCAGTTTCCAGGTTCTTCTTGGATTCACATCCTTTTACTTTTTAGTTTCTAGAAAATTTCAAAAATCTTCATCTTGTTCGATTTCTTTGAGTTCTTGTATTCAAATTCAATTGTAAGGCAGAAAAAGCTGGTGGCCATAAAAATCCATCTAGGAACATTTCAAAAGAGGTTAGAAAACAAAAAAAAATTTAAAAAAAAAACAAAGCAAGGCCACCTTGCCAAAGTTTTTTCATTATAAATTTAGTTTAAGAAAAGGGGTAGAAATACTTAGCTTTCGTTGCTTGTGTGCTTCACCGAGCCGACCCTACTTTTTGTTCACTATCTTGTGACTGCCTTATCAACAAGTCTTAGAAAAGAAGTACTTGCTGGCTAGAGAGATAATCCTAGGTTTCAAGTCCTTTGTGCCATACGATTTGATAAATCCTATACTTGGTAGCTTCGAAGAAACTTGCAACTGCTTGAGCTGAACTTGACTGTGTTCTGAATTCCTTTTAAGTGTCACTATCAAATTTAAACACGAGAGGTAAAATCAGAGAGAGAAGTGAGGTTCATTAGAGTGATTTTGTGAGGTCTTGTTTTCTTGTTTTTACTAACCATGACAGACGAGAGAATATCTTTGTTGGAGGCCACCTTGTCAACCATGTCACAAATCCTAGCCCACTTGCAAGCCACGGTGGACAGGATGGAGAGATATGCCAATGAAGCTGTAATCCAGCCCAACACCAGTACATCACCGGTCCAACACCGGGCCAGCATCTAGCCTTGTGCCGGTACAGCATCGGTCCAGCACCAGTACAGCACCGGGCCAGCATCGAGGCCAGCATCAGGCCTTGGCACCAGGCCCGCATCTAGTGATGGATCAACCCCCAGGCCACACTCAAGCCTGACCCCGATGTGAATTATCACCTACGCAATGGCCCGAGCCCTTGCACAAGCCTCGGTCCATGACACGGTCCAAGCTCCAGCGCCACCCAGGCCCGAGCCCCGGCCCGCGCCACTACCCAACACAAGAACCAGTTCCCTGCCCAGCCCCGGAGCCAAACTCACGCCTAAGCACACCCACCGATTTTATGCGGTTTCTAAGAGAGTTCTCAGTGGTCAAGTAGTAGAAGAAGGATGGGAGCAGGGAGACAACCTTTTTCACACCCGGTGCGTGATCAAAATTAAAATTTGTGGCATGGTGATTGATGGAGGAAATTGTACTAACACCGTGAGCACTGACCTGGTAGAAGGCCTTGGCCTTCAAACTCAGAAGCACCCCAAGCCCTATAAACTACATTGGCTCAGCAATTTTGGCGAATTAAGGGTACACCGCCAAGCTCATGTGCCTTTTTGCATTGGAAGGTACACAAATCTCATCCATTGTGATGTTGTCCCCATGGAAGCTGCTCATATACTACTTGGAAGACCATGGCAGTTTGATAGGTTCTCCAAACATGATGGAAGGACCAACCGATATAACCTCATTCATGGAGACACAAAGTACAAGTTGAAACCCCTATCACCAACAGAGATCCCCAAGGACCAATTAGATAGGAAATCAATCTGAGAGAAGAAAGAGAGAGAGCTCAAAAATAGAGAGAAGAGAGAACAAACGAGTGACTCCTTGAGTGCAAAAACAGAATTACAAGACCCTAGAGGTCATAGAGCTCAAAAGAGTGAGGTTGAGAGGAGAGAAAACATGTTAGCCACCCCTAGTGAGATTAAACAAATCCTAGTTGCTTGGAAACCCCTTGTGGTCATTCTCTACAAAGAATGCTTGATTTCTAATCCTAACACCTCATTGCCTAGTGTTGTTATCTCACTCTTGTAGGAATTTAAGGATGTTTTCCCCTAGGACACTACAAAAAAAAGACCTGTTTGGCGTCGGTCAGACACGCGTTTTGGCGTCGGTCATTGACCGACGCCAGAATTGGTGACGTTAAAATTTAGCGTCAGTTTTTGACTGACCGACGCTAAGTCATCAGCCGACCGACGCTAAATCAACTGAAAATCACAAAAGAAAAGCAGTTGCAGCTGCAGTCGCTTCTTCTTTTTCTTTCTTCTCCTTCTTCTTCTTCTTCTTCTTCTTCTTTTTTCTCTATTCCATATCTAAATTCTCTTCTCTTTCTTCTTCTTTTTCTTCCTCCTCTTCTTCTTCTTCCGCTTAATTCTTCTTCTTCTTCTTCTTCTTCTTATAGGGATGCAAATAAACATGAAAGAAAGGATTAGTAAAATCGAATCAGACCAAAAATAATGACGAAAAATGCTTAACTCTTGTTGTTTCTTCTTTTCTTGATGTTTAGATCCGGATCTGGGTTTTTGGTTCATGGAAAAGAGAAAGGAAGATGATGAAGTTGAGAGGAAAAAAAGAAAGAGAAGAGGGGGGTTTGAGAGGAGGCGGCTGCATAGTGTTGGGGAGGGTAGGGTTTCAGCTTATTAACTATTTATATGGGTTGGTTATGTGAAAATATTTAGCATCGGTCGACCAAACGACCGACGCTAAAATGCATGTCACTATTTAGCGTCGGTAATCCGGTCGACCGACGCTAATCACTTTCGTTTCAACCGACGCAAAAATGCTTTTTTTTGGTTGTGGGAGATTCCAAGTGGACTGCCACCACTTAGGGGAATTGAGTACCAAATTGACTTGGTGCCTGGAGCAGCCTTGCCAAACAAGGTAGCCTACAGAACCAATCCTGAGGAAACCAAGGAGATCCAGACAGTAGCGGAGCCAAGACTCAAGTAGACGTTGGGCCCGATACATAGAATACAATGGGCCGAACATACTTTTTGCACCAAAGATACCTATATTTTAGCTATTTGGGTCTAGAGGACCCTGGGCCCGAGCCCAGGGTGGCCTCCCCTAGCTCCGCCAATGGATCCAGACACAAGTAGAGGAGCTGATGGACAAGGGTTATGTGAGGGAGAGCATGAGCCCTTGTGCTGTACCAATCATCCTTGTACTAAAGAAGGAAGGAACTTGGAGGATGTGTATCGACTGCCGAGCCATCAATAATATCACAGTTAAGTATCAACATTCCATCCCTAGATTAGATGATATGCTTGATGAGTTGCATGGATCTACTATATTTTCTAAAATTGATCTTAAATATGGCTATCACCAAATCTGAAAGTAGGAAGGTGATGAATGGAAAACTGTCCTCAAAACCAAGCTATGGTTTTATGAATGGATGGTTATGCCCTTTGGTTTAACTAATGCACCTAGTACTTTCATGAGGTTAATGAATCAGGTTCTTGGGTCCTACATTGGAAAATTTGTCGTAGTATACTTTGATGACATCCTAATTTATTCCAAAAACCTAGATGATCATCTAGGGCACCTAAAATCTGTCTTAGAAACCCTAAGGAAATAACAATTGTACGCTAACATGGCCAAATGCACCTTTTGCACAAATCACCTTGTATTTCTTTGTTTGCTTTGTTGTTAGTTCATAAGGTATAAGGATTGATGAAGATAAGATCGAAGCAATCAAGTCCTGGCCCACCCCTCAAAATATCACCGATGTTAGGAGTTTTCATGGACTGGCCAGCTTCTACTGAAGATTTGTGAGAGATTTCAGCACCATTGTTGCCCCACTCACGCTTGTGATCAAGAAGGATGTACCTTTCCATCGGGTACACCAAAACAAGAGGCCTTTGAAGCCTTGAAGAAGAAACTGATTGAAGCCCCACTGTTAATGCTGCCTGATTTCACCACACCCTTTGAAATCGAGTGTGATGCTTCTGGAGTGGGAATTGGAGCTGTCCTAAAGCAGGAAAGGAGGCTCATTGCATACTTCAGTGAGAAATTGAGTGGAGCCACACTCAATTATCCCACCTACGACAAGGAACTATATGCATTGGTGAGGGCTTTCAAGACTTGGCAACATTACTTGTGGCCCAAGGAATTCATCATCCGCACGGATCATGAATACCTCAAGTACCTCAAGGCTCAACACAAGCTCAATTAAAGACATGCCGGGTGGGTAGGAATTGCAGCCCTACCAAAATCTTCATTGACACCCAAGTCAAATGAAGGTAGCTGCGTTCCTAAAGGAACGCTATCACCTCCCCCCTCACCTTAACAAATTATAAACAACAAACATATACAAGTCAGGAACAACTTATTATAATTTATTTTTAGGCAAACTAACTAAATGACTTACCGTTTCAGCATCAACATGTGGTAATATTTTTTTTTATGAAAAGGTAAGGTTTCATTAGTAATATATTTTCATTGTCACTCACCTAGACAAAAAACAAGCTACCATTCGTTAATTATGAACGGGAAACTCATGGAAAAAATAGATAAACTAGAAGATGAATTACCGCATATTCTTCATCCTCAAGGACTATTCATGACTCCATTTAAGAAAGCACTACTTCAAGATTTCTCTGAGCAATTCCAATCGTTGCCTCATAACAACTTTCCAACAATCTTGCTTGTAGAAGATCATGTTAACGATGAATGAATAAGTTAAGTAAACCATGTTATTAACTAGGAAAGTTTCAATAGTGCAATTCATTTACTTACATTCCGGGCATCAAGATCATTTAAGTTTACCACGCTTTTTGGATGAAGCAACGACATCAATGCAAACTTTCTGAATAGTGCCCATCTTCCAAGTGATTGCAAATATTTCCATTCATTTCAAGCTTCGACATTCCCCCACATACTGCAAAGTGGGACTCCATCCACACTTTTGGAGAACGACCGAACATTTGACAAATCACAATCTGGAACATACATAAAAGTCACTACATAATGTGAAAAATCCATGTAATAATAATTGAAAGTAGAAAGTGATGTGATGTACTCACCATAAATAGATGCAAATCTACTTGTAGATAACTCATCGATTCCGTTGAAACAATTTTGGTATCGAAATGATTGATGACATGTTTGCACCAATTATACTCCCTGAACTCCTTCATATCTTCCATTCTCAACATGCTTACATACTTTAGAGGTGTCCTCATATGAGTATTAGGACACAACAACGACCCTATAGCATATAGCACGAAGTATTTACTGCACTTTGAGCTTCTTGCTTCCTGGTCCGTTTTCTCTCTCAATTCCTTCAAACTTACATGTTCTGTGCCACTACTACCATCATGTAAACCCAAATCCACAACTAGAGATGTAATGAATTCGGTTGCCCATCCATCAACTTCAACCTCTTTTTGTCCCCTAGGAAGTCCATATACAATTTGAACATCCTCCTCTGTCAGCCTCAAAGTTTGGTTCGAGCCGATATGAAAAGATTTTGTCTCAACATTGTATATATCCAATATCCAGTGCATTAGTTTATTTTCTATTGATGTGATTTTGATAGATGTAATCCCACTAAACCGCAACCTTCTCAATTTCTTCATTTTCTGCTCGCTTGGAGAAACTTTCATCACATCTATAATCATATTCAGACTGCATTTACTATATAGTGTTTCTAGCATTATTCCTGCAAAGTTCAAATGAAAAGGTTAACTTCAACATAGTCAAGTGTGTCAAGACAAGTACTAGAAGTTGTCCTAGTGCAGGCATCATAGCTATATTGTCCTAGTACATGCATTGGTCAAGAATCTAATCCGAAAGTGTCCTCGTACATTCATTAACAAGTCAAGAATCTAATCTGGAAAAGACCGTTGCCACCTTGGACTTTATCGTGTTTTGTAAAGCATCAACCAACCTGGAACATCAAAGTAGGCAATTGATAACACTCGATTTGACGTGATTTTCGGCCCATTTAAGCGACATATCTTCGCTTAAGACATGGTTTTTAGGGCGGAATATCGAATATTCACTCAACTGCTCTATCTCGTGCCACTTTGGTTAATCTAGCCCGTTTCGAGTTTATTTGATGGTTTCTAGTGTTTTTGTGATAGCACAGGTTTTTGCCATCAAATAATGTAACCAAGGATGTGTCTAAGGCATTGGAGCCTCGAGGAATCGCACCGGAATCGATCCAACGAGTCAATCAAGTCAACACAAATCCTGCCCAGCTTTACAAAGGAGATTTCGGCGAAAAGTCCCTAAGTTTTCGGCAAAAATCCAAGAAGAAACCGTCCGAGCATTCAAGGAGAAGTTTTCAATGAGAAGTCCAAGTCTTCGCCGAAAACTCTAGATGAAATCAACACAGGAGAAACAGTCGACCGGAGCCAGACTTTTAAAGGAAGTTTTCGGCGAAAACTTCCTAAGTTTTCGCCGAAAACTAAAGCCTAATCCCAGCCGGATTAGGTCGACACTATAAATACACCGACGGCTACTTCAAAGGGGGGGGGAGACAACATTGAATATTTTCGAAAATTCTCTCAACACATCCAAATACCATATTTCCAAGATCGAAGATAGAGTTTAGAGTTCGAAGAGCCAGGAAGAGATCGTGACGCCATCCTTCCACCTCGGAGACTCGGAGCTAGGACTGAAGATTACCGAAGAGCAGAGCTTTGCCAGAGTCGTCTCAATTAGGTTTTGAAGTCCTACTTGTTCTTCCCTTTTATGATGAACTCTGTTTCAGTCTTTGTTTTCTTTGCTATGAACATGAGTAGCTAAACTTGTAAAGCTTAGATTAGATGAACCCTAAGTGACCCAGGGCTTTAAAGCGGTCACGGATTGGCGGTAATTAGATTCAAAATTGAATCAGTTTCTCTTTGCATGCTTGTTTTGTTCTTCACTGTTTATGTTTCTTCTCTGGTTGATCGCCTAGATTAGGTTTGTGCAAGTTAGGGTTAGTCGCTAGACAGTTCCTTGCTTTGGCGCATAAACTTGTCTTCCTTGATCACCTAGTTTAGATTCTTGTTAAGATAAGGATAGAGCGAACGTTCGCCTTACTTTAGAACATCAATTCAACCAATTAACCTATTCATTGGAGTGTGCCTTTCGTAGGAACCAGTTAGGGTTAATCCGCTTCAAGAGTAACTCATTAATCACTAGTAATTGCACTAGTTAGTTTTGTCATCGCAAGAAGCGACCGTACTCGGGCGGCTAATTAATCTTGGTAGTTAGATCAGATAGAGCGAACGTTCGCCAGTCTTAAACCTAAGGGTAAGGAGTTATGGTGGTGTTGGAGAAGTGAAATGAATTAGAATTGAAAATCGCTGGTCTTGTGATTGTTGTTGCCTTGGTGATCTAAGGGGGATTCGAAATCTAAGCTTGTCTGTCGTCTGTCTAAATCAACCAATCATACTGTCTTTTGATTTCATTTTAATTTTTCTGCATCTTAGTCTAGAAGTCGTGGAACTCACACCACGCACAACGTGTTTAAACCTGAATAAATTGCCTTGATATTTGAGTAGACGATTAGAAGAGACCTGTGGAATACAATCTATCTTGCTTCTAGCTTGGTAGTATTTGATCACTGTTTTACAGCTCATCATCAATACCATAATGAACATATAACAATCAATTAACAAGTTTATAGAGATATGTTGTTGTTTACTTTAGTATCTACTTTGTAATGAATGATGCTAGATGTTGAACATAACCATCTCCTCATAACCATTTAGTTAGCTAGAACAATTTGCTTAAAAAGTTGTTGCCAAGAAAATCAGAGATGTGATTGGAAAGCTTGAGCACATTAAACCAAATAGATTGAACAAATATCTGTACTAAGACAGTCTTGTAATAGATTGAAGAAGTACTAGAAATTGTCCTAGTGCAGGCATCATCGCTAGACCGTCCTAGTACATGCATTGGTCAAGAATTAATTGAACAAGACTGTCTTAACCTAGATAGTGTCCTAGTACAATTTTTACAAAACAATAACTCGACAATTTTCACACAAACAGAGCAGACGATCGGCTGTTAGAATAGAGCACATAAGTAAAAACAATTAATGGGAACAATATACAAATACAAGTTTAGATCATTTGAACAAACATAACACATATAACATAGCAATAATTTCACCTTCACATAACACAACAATTGAATCAACACATAAAAGACCTGAAGACCATAGCAATTGAGAGCCAAAAGCCATAGAACAGAACAGAGCACAACAATTGATATCTTCAAATACTAACCCTAAACAATAAATTGGCGATGGAATGCGAAGGTGAGAAAGCGGCGTCGTGGGGGTGGATTCGATGATGACAATAATGCGGTGTCATGTGGGGTTGGTACCAGCGGTGAAAAGACGGAGTGAAATCGTCTATCGTGGAAAAGTCGGTGAAAATGAGTCGGGGGGGGGGGGGGTTGTTACTAGTGGTGAAAATGCTACGTCATGGGGGGTTGTTACCGACGGTGAAAAGGTGACGTTTTGGGGGTTGTTATCGGTGGTGAATCGACTGGATGGTGGGAAAACCCGCGCGTTTGGTTAGGAAAATCGGTGGGATGGGGGGAAGATGGTGTGGGGGGAAACAGCGCGTTTGGGCTTGTGAATTTAGCTGTGAGAGGAGTTATCGGCGGCAGGGGTTTTGTCGCCGGCGTGTTTGACGACAGCGTCGGGAAATCAACGAGGAGTTGTGGGGAAATCCAGAAAGAGTTTTTGGCGGTGTGGGGAAATCCGAAAGAGATTTTGGTTCTGAGCTATGAGCGGCGTATTATTTGGGGAATCCAAAAAAGGTATTTTGTCCCTAATTTTGCTAGGGTTTTTTTCCTTAATTGTATATTTTATTGCATTAAATATCTCAAACAAATCTTGGATCTTCATTCACATCTGACAGATGCTATATATTTGGTCAAATAACCCAAAGGAAAGGCTTGGTCCTGTATATGCTCCGGTCTAACACCACCCAAACCTAGAAATGATATTATTGCCAAGCACCTTTATAAATTAATAAATGGACCACCATTCCATTTTGTGAGAGAGAGTTGAGTTTGAAATTTAAAGAGGTAACGATTAGATTCAAAGAAAAGATAAATAAATTTTGGAAAAACAGAGGAAATGAAATGATGGAGAATTCATCTTCCTTTTTTAAACCAGATCAAAAAGCAAGCAGAGAGGCTTTTACCTTTCACCCTCAACTCTTATCCTATTTTGAACTCCCTAATTATTATTTTCGACTCTCAACTCTCCACTCTCAAAAGCGAAAAAGCCCTTGCCCTTCATCTTCCTCCTTCACATCTTTACTCACTTTCCTCCTTCCCTCAATCATTCTCAACTCTATTCTTTTTCTCTTTTTCCTTTCTTTCGATTCCTTGTCTCTCCTTCCCCTTTTAACTAGGTTTCATGTCCTTTCACTCTTTAGTTCCTAACACCAGGAATCCATAACTGAAACTAAGCTTTTTCTGGTTCAATAATGACCGACAAAGAAAAACCCTCCAAAGGCCAAGCCTGGTTAGGCCTACTTCCACTTTTTTACCTATTCCCCAATTTCTCTTTAATCTTCTCTCTCTTTTACCTTCCTTCAGCTCTCATTAATGGTAATTTCATTTATTTGCAGGTTCTGTACAATTTGGTTGCCCAACGACATTGTAACCAAGGTTGATGATATGAGTTTTCATCTCCACAAGGTCTGTTACCCATGTCCACAATCCCCAAAAAACCTATTAAGATTTTTCCTATCTTTTCTTTTTTAATTTTGTCCTTTGTGTCTCAGTTCCCTTTGATGTTGAAAAGTTGAAAGCTTCATCAGCTAATCACGGAGCAAGAGACAAACCATACCCTTCTGCCGCTACACTCCAAACTTGTACTGAAGACCAAGGTAGCTGCGACGCCCAAGATGAAATCGAGGAGGTTGAATGCTAGATTTCACTCCCGGATTTCCCGGGAGGTTTCGATACCTTCGAAATGGTTGCCAAGTTCTACTACGGGGTCAAGGTCGACCTATCATCCTCCACTGTCGCCCCACTCCGCTACGCCACCGAGCTTCTTGAGATGATAGAGGACTACTCCGAAGATAATTTGATCTCCAAGACCGTCAAATTCTTTTCCCAATCTGTTCTTAAGAGTCTCAAGGAATCAATCAAAGCTTTGAAATCGTGCGAGAGAGTCATGCTTGTTGCCGAAACCCTAGGCATTCTGCAGCGCTGCATTGAATCCCTCGCCTCCAGAGCCTCCGCTGCAGACCCCGCTTTGTTTGGCTGGCCACTCACCAAAGGATTCAACGGCGACAACAAAGATTCCTCTAATCAAGTCATATGAAACGAAATCGATTCTGTTGTTTGGCGGAAAAGATCAGCATCTATCACGGGCGGTTATAACATAGATTTGTGGTTCGAAGATCTTGTTATTCTAGATTTGCAGATGTTTAATCAGTTGATTTCTACTATGAAAGAGCGAGATCCAAGTCCAGCAATTATCGAGAGCTTCTAAATCTACCACGCTAGGAGGCACATTCCAGGGATCTCAAGACATAGTCGAAAACCGCCTACAACATCAGCATTGTCGAGCACCATCGCCTTAGAGGGGGAGCAGAGGGAAGCACTGGAATCAATCGTGTCCAATCTCCCACTACAAAAGAGCTCTAGATCTTCCACCACAACTAGATTCCTAATCGTCTGGTTGAGAATCGCCAACATACTTAGCGCATCGCAATCATGTCATGCCGCACTAGAGAAGAAGATCGGCATGCAGCTGGAGCAAGCCACGCTAGATGATCTTCTCATCCCGAGCTATTCCTATCTCAACGAAACTCTCTACGATGTTGACTGCGTCGAGAGAATCTTATCCTACTTCTTGGAAGGGCTCGAGGATGAAGATATCGCCCCCGAAGAGGACAACCAAACCAATGAAAGGGCTCCAAGGTTGATGCTGGACGAAAAACTAATTGACGGCTATCTCGCCTAGATCGCATCAGATGCCAATTTAAAGCCAGATAGATTCTACAAAGTGGTCGTCTCATTGCCGGAACAGGCGAGACTATTTGACGATGGTCTTTAAAGAGCCGTGAACGTCTATCTCATGGTAAAATACTAAATAGCCTAAATATTCAAATATGAAATTCAGAGTTGAATCGAATCAATTTTCATTTTTTGAATAGAATTTTTATGAATGAAGGCACATCCATGGATATTAGAGACGGAGAGGGAGAAGATATGTGGAGTAATGGACTGCCAGAAGCTGACACTAGAAGCATACACACACGCAACGCAAACCGAGTGTCTTCCGCTTCGAGCGATGGTGCAGGTTCTATTTTTTTAGCAGCTACAACTCCGACACGTAATAATGGGGACACTAAAGGTGGCGAAGATGGGAGAGGGAATGTAGGGGAGGGTGACAGGTGTGCAGCGGCGAGAAGAGATGGAGGTGGAGGAGCAGGAAGAAGAAGAGGATGGAAATGGAAGAAAGTAATGTAAATGGAAAGGGAAGATGGAGAACAACGGTGAGGGAGAATCAAGTGTTGCGGCTAGACATGGATAGCATGAGGACGAGGGCGCATCAGCTGGAGAAGGAGTGTTCGAGTATAAGAAGGTGATAGAGAATGTCGGGAAGGATGACGGAGGTGGTGGGACGCGGGAGAACGGGGTTAAACAACCATGGTCAGGGTGGAGAGGGTCGTCATTGACAAAGAAGTTTGGTTGTAAGTTGAAGACTCAAGTATGTGATTCTCAGGAGCAGGCGGTGGTGGGGACCAGGAAAGGGCGGCAACAACACCATCACCAAGACTAGACGCTGCCAGCCCAACCTACCACACATGATGAAGCTGTCGGTCATGTTATTCTAGTCATTGTCGTCTATTTTCGTTTGAGTTGACCGGCTCGCCATTTACTCGAAGTAAATTTTTTTCTCAGGACGATGTTTGTTTTGTAAAATATAGTGCCACGTCAACAGATGCTCTCTCTCTCTCCCGTGCCCTTTCAAAGAATCTATTTTTGAGGGTGGACCAAAAATAGTGAATCAAATAGCAAACCAACTTAGAATTGTTGGGGTCAGACTCAGGGGAGCGGGATGAATCCTAAGGCATTATTTGAGTAGTTGGTGCCAGCCATAGGTTGATTACGATTGGAGTTCCAAACATTTGGATGATTACGATTCCCACTACAACACCATATTTTAGAATATATTTTATTATTTTGGTACTTTAAATCTATTGTCTAAGTTTAATTAAATGGACAAAGTGACTTTAAATCTATTATCTAAGTTTAATTAAGTGGATAAAATGACTGTGATTGAGTAATAACTGTCTTGGTATAAAGGAAATAAGTGGGGGCCACTTTTTAAGACCAAGGATGGAAAAGTTTTAAATATGGAGCTTTACCATAAGATTTGGGGGGTTTTTTTTGTTGGGTTTATCCCATGATTGGAAGTCTATTTGGTTTTAAAAGTTTTAAATTATAGGTTATGAGACTAAGATTGGAGGTAGTCTTACAATCGACCATCTACAAGACCTCATTTGTAAAATAAGATAAGATATTATATTATATACACATACCAAAAAATATTATTTAAACACTCTACAACCTCTATATAACACTTTGTCATCACCCTTCTACATTCATACATCCCAAAGTTTCAATCCCACTGTCTAAGTTTGACCGTTTCTTACAAAATGATAAAAAAAACTAATATCAAGCAGAAACATCAAAACGATAGTGAATGCATTAATTTCAAAATTTTCTTAGGTGTTTGGTACTTTAAAACACAATATGGCCATTAGATCTGGGTTGGTTATACAAAAAGTTACTGACCTTTGGCCAAATAATCCGAACATCACCGCCCTTTAAAAAAATTTCCACTCATTACTGAGCATTGACCGATTGTCCTAGATGTCACCACTGTCTACGAACATCCAATTTTCCGTCCATCCGTGTATGTGGCAATGACAAGTCATTTGTCACGTCAATTTACACAAAATCAACCCATCGACCAAAGCCCTACCCAAACCAGCTCCCTAATCGCTACCCAAAAATCAACTAAATCCTAATCTGTAATCTCGACACCCTCTTTCCCAGCCCTCCTACCAACCACCATTCATTTGACCGTCGTTGTCCCTCCGATCCCATCTCTGAAGACTTCAATCCCTCTACCAACTACTCCCCTCTCATGCTCCTTCTTCCCAATCCCAAATACCTTATCCATAACTCTCACACCCTGTACATTCCTTTGATCAAGATCCAAATCCTTCAGTCGACCGCTGTTACCTCTCTGTGATCCCTCAACCGAGGCTCTCCGCCGCTACCACCGACAACGCAATCGGAGACGCCGACCAAATAATTGCTCGGTAAACCCCATACCAAATCATCTCTTCCTACTCTAAGAACAATAATGGCGGAGCTGAAATTTGAAGGGAGGTCTTCTCAAAAACCTCTTTGGATGTTGATAAACAACACCATGTTTATCTACAAATGAACGCCTGCATTATTTGCAAAAGATAAAGGTCTGGCCTGAGTCTTGCTCTAGCTTCCATGTCGGATCCAACCTTCTCCTTCTCCAACTGCTCGCGTACGCCTGCACACTACAAAAACAGGGCATTTTGCGTCACTTGAAATGAAAGAGGATGGAGTCAGTCGGTCAAAGACTGACGCCAAATTATTGGTTGCGTGTTGACCCGCGTAAATGGCGTCGGTCGATAGACGACCGACGCCAAATCTGGTCAGAAAGACCGACGCAAAATGCAATCCTGGTCAGGCTCGCTAGTTGACCTAACGGATAATTTGGCATCAGTTAGAAGACCGACGCCATTTACACGAAAAAAATGCGTCATTTTTTAGAAAGTAAATGGTGTCGGTTAATTGCTAGTTATTTATGTCTCTATGTTTATAGAAAGTTTACTAAACATGTTTAGTTCGTGCACAAGTAGGTAAAAGAATAGGGGAGGGTGCCATCCAGAGGTGAGTTGTATGCTATCACTCACACGAGGAAGGATGACACTTACACCGATCCTAACGTGGTAAGTCCTATTTCATCTATCTCAAGTGGTCCGTATCTAATTAGAATAGGGTTTTGAATTTTTTTTTTCTTTTTATTCAATGTGCAGCCTGAAATTCTGGAGCACACCCGTGATCCCTCAGTCCCAATAGAGCCTTCAGCGAACTATGCACTAGGGCTTGTCTACTCGAAAGAGCATAGTGGTCGAGTTCGTGGGCTCGGATTTGGTGTCACCCCCTCTATGGTATGTATTGTGGTATATGCTATTTGGAAATTGTTTTAAGTTAACATTTTAATTAGTAACTTTATGGTTTTCTTTAATTTCCATGTAGGAAAATATGAGTAGGAAGCGCGGTGGAGCTAGCCAGAGTAGTAGTTCAACTACTACTACTCACGTCTTCGGTCATTGTCCTGCTGAGGATCGCATGAGGATCCTGGAGGAAGAGGTTCAGTACCTGATCGGGCTGGAGGCTGAGGTTCTGCGCCTCAGCCAGTTGGTTCCAAATGGAGGTTCATCATCCACGAGGACGGGGAAGGGAAATGAGAAGATGACACCAGATGATGATGCGGATGATGATGAGGGTGAGTATGTCACCGATGATGAGTAGATAGGACTAGACACGTAGATTTGGATATGTTTTGCAAATTTAGTTGTCTTGGATATTATTTACATATGTTGGATGGATATTATTTAGATATGTTGGATGTTATTTCGATATATTAGTTGTTTTAGTAAAATGTGCTTTGATTTTATGTTTGTGATGGTTTTAATGAAAATGGGATAGCGAAAATGGGATAGCGAAAATGTTCTTTGTATGCAGGAAAATGTATTCAGGTTTTGGCACTAGATGAGAATGAGAATGATAAGGAAGCAGAAAATTTAGGGACCTGTAATCTGCAATTGGCGTCGGTCAGTAACAAATAGCGTCGGTCAAAACCGACGCTAAATGGACGCGTAATATAGCGTCGATCTTGCATTTAGTGTCGGTTGTTATAGCGACCGACGCTAAATACCTTCTCCCACCCAACCGACTAACCGACTTAGTGGGTGGTTGGACTAGTATGGCGTCGGTTGGTCAGAACACTTAGCATCACTATTATTGGCGTCGGTCATATCGACCGACGCTAAATGGATATAGCGTCAGTTGCAACCGACCCTATATACCCGGTCTAACCGACGGTAAACGCCCGTTTTTTTGTAGTGGCATAGCCAACAAAAGCGCAATTCGCAAATACCGTCTCTACAATAATTATGTGAGAAAATTACTAGTTACGAAAGAAAATAATTAGTTATGTAACTAGTTAGAGCATCTCTAATAGTGACTTTTAGAAGGTTTAAAGCTTTTACTAAAAGCTTTATAACATAGAAGCGTACGAGGTGGAAGTTCAAAAAACGAAGTGGAAAAAAAAGTTTTGTCCTACTAAAGCTTTAGCAACTATAATGGCTCGGTTTAAAAGTTTTAAATTTTTTAGTGAACACTTTATGAACCATATAAAAATATGAGGTGGTGCAAAAACTTTATGTACATAAAGGTTTTGCATAAAGTTTTATAATTAACCAATAAAATCATTTCTCTCTCATATATTTTTTTCCCTTTTCATTTATTTAATTCTACATTTTTTTAATAAATATCCTACCAATCTCATTTAATCAAGACGGTGAATAATTATTTCACTAAAAATGTACATTAACATGAATGATATCATAAAAAAATAAATTCAATACTTGAATCAAATTGATACAACTGAACTAGATTGCACTACAAAACACATATTATTTTGATAAAGTAGTGATACATAAATGTTAAAAATAGCAACGTTTGTTTAATTTTCAGCGTCATCTCCGAAACAGTGACAAATATGCTCTTAGTTGTTAATGTAATTCATGGTGGAGTAATTCTTCATGCTTTGACAGGTATTGTTGAAAGCTTCAACTAATTCTCGAGACACCGTTATTGGAGGATCAACCTCATCGTCTGACCAAGTACTTACTGCATTCCCTTCATTCTCTACAATCATATTATGCAATATGATACAAGCATACATTATATCTTTAAGTTTTTGGCATTGTCGAAATCGAGTTGCTCCACGTATAATTGCCCATCATGTTTGGAGGACTCCAAATACCCGTTCCACATCCTTTCTTGCAGCTTCTTGCATTTTCTTGGATTTCTTCCTTTTTGAGTCTTCTGGATATGTAAAGCTCTTCACCATTGTATCCAACTCTGGATATATTCCATCTGCAAGATAATAACCTTTTGTATATCTTTACGCTATTAATTGTAAATTGAATATCTTGAGAGTATCGTTCCAATCTGTCATTGATGTCTCATGCAGTGCCCCACTTACTTAGGTGGATTAATTAGATGACGTTGCAAAGGGCGAGGTAGACAAAAGACTGAGATGACATGCTGATATCAACACTTAACAGAGAAATTGGATGGAGAATTAACAGATTGACCAAATTGTTACAAACCCTATAGGTTAATAACAAGTAGGTTACAAATTAAAGTTAATGACCAGTTTGTTACAAACCCCATATATTAATGACCAAAATGATGATAAGCCTCATTGTCCCCTCGTCTAGCTTGAAAGTATCAATCATTAGGGGTGGCTGAAACGGTTTTGGTTATGGTCAAACCGAATTGGTGACTGATTTCAAATCAATTTTGGTGACCGATTAACCAAATTCACCAATTCGAAAACGGCTGCGGTTATAAGATTCAACCCATCAGTTACATACCTCTAATTCAGTCATTGACCGATTTCAAATTGTTAACCGAGCAGACAGAATTGAGTCTCCTTCTTCTTCTTCTTCCTCTTCAAAATCTAGATGCATTCTTCTTCTTCCTCTTTTCTAAATCCAATCTTCTTCTTCTTCTCCTTCTTCTTCCTCTTTTCTAAATCCAATCTTCTTCTTCTTCTCCTTCTTCTTCCTCTTCCTCTCCAGTTCCAAGCTTCTCCTCCTCCTTCTTCTTCCACTCCAGATCTAATCTTCTTCTTCTTCCTCCTCCTCTTCCTTTCCAGTTCTCCTTCTTCCGCCGTCGATGAAACCCTCCGCCGACCAAACCCTCCACCGACCAAACCCTCCTCCCGCCCGCTGACCAAGTCCTCCGCCCGCCCGCCGACCAAACCCTCTTGATGACACTCGATTTCACGTGATTATCAGCCTCATTTAAGCGACATTTCCTTGCTTAAGACATGGTTTTTAGGGTAGAATAGCGAATATTCACTCAACTGCTCTATCTCGTGCCATTTGTGTTACTTTAGCCCGTTTCGGGTCTATTTGATGGTTTTCTAGTGTTTTCGTGATAGCACAGGTTTTTGCCGTCAAATATAGTAGCCAAGGACGTGTCTAAGGCATTGGAACCTCTAGGAACCGCACCGGAACCATTCCAAGGAGTCGATCAAGCCACTCAAGTCCTGCCCTGATTTACACTACAGTTTTCGGTGAAAACCCTTCAGGTTTTTGGCGAAAACTCAAGAAGAAATCGGCTGAGTTCACAAAGAGAAGTTTTCGGCGAAAAGTCCAAGTTCTCGCCGAAAACCCTAAGTCCGAAAATCACAGGAGAATCAGCCGAGCATTCAGTCATTTTACAAAGGAATTTTCGGCGAAAACTTCATAAGTTTTTTACGAAAATTCCAGGCAAAATCCGGCGGTTTTAGGGTTAAGTATAAATACTTAACCGGCGGCCCAAATAGACATATACCTCATAATACATCATAACTGCAGAATTCTCACGAGTTCTGGAGCAGAGTTTAGAGTTCGAAGAGCCAGGAAGAGATCGTGACGCCATCCCTTCACCTCGGAGACTCGGAGCTAGGATTGAAGATTACCGGAGAGCGAAGCTTTGCTAGAGTCGTCTTAATTAGGTTTTACAGTTTCTATCTGTTCTATCTTTTCATGATGAACTCTGTTTTCTGCCTTTGATTCTTTTGTTATGAACATGAGTAGCTAAACTCGTAGAGCTTAGACTAGATGAACCCTAAGTGATCCAGGGCTTTAAAGCGGTCACGGATCGGCGGTGATTAGATTCAAAGTTCAATCAGTTTCTCTTTCATGTTTGATTTGTTCTTCGTTGTTTATGTTTCTTATCTGGATTGATCACCTAGATTAGATTATTGTTAAGCTAAGGATAGAAGCGAACGCTCGCCTTACTTTAAAACATCAAATCGAACAATTAACCTATTCATTGGAGTGTGCCTTTCGTAGGAACCAGTTAGGGTTAATCCACTGCAAGAGTAACTCATAAATCGTTAGTAATTCCACCAGTTAGTTTAGTCGTTGCAAGAGGCGACCGTACCCAGGCGACAAATTAATCTTGGTAGCTAGATCGGATAGAGTGAACATTCGCCAGTCTTAAACCTAAGGGTCAGGAGTTATGGTGGTGTCTTAGAATTGATTGAACGAGAATTGAAATTCGCTCTGTTGATTGCCAATGCTCTGGTGAACAAAGGGGGATTCGAAGTCTAAGCTTGTCTGTCATCTTTGTTAAGTCAACCAATCTTTCGATCTGTTTTTCAGTTTTAGTTTTTAATTTCCTTGTTTCTTCTAGATTAGAAGTCGTGGAACTCACACCACGCACAAAGTGTTTCAACTTGAGTAATTTGCCCTTATATTTGAGTAGACAATTGAAGAAGGCCCGTGGAATACGATCTACCTTAGCTTCCAGCTTTGTAGTTATTTGATATCGCTAAAACTGCTTCATCACCTCTCTATTTCCAGATCTTCTTATTCCACCTCTTCTTCTTCTCTATTTCCATATTTAAATCATCTTCTTCTTCTCTATTTTCAGATTCAAGAGTCTTCTTCTTCTTCCTCTCTATTTCCAGATCTTCTTCTTCTATTTCCAAAGCTTCTTTAGAGCTCGGCAAACAGCCTTCGTCGCCGTCATGGGCTGTCGAAAACACGGCCTCCGTCAAAGACATAGAGCTCGGCAAAATCGGGTAGAAATCGGTCAACTCGGTTGACCGTGACCGATTTGAATTCGGGCACGGTCAAATCGAATTCAAATCGGTCACGGTTTCATGTTTCGGCCGAACTCGAAATCGATGACCGACCGAATTCGGTGCGGTTTGACCGAAATAACCGAATAGCCACCCCTACAATCATATGAAGCGTTTGAATTAAATCCAATAAAACGACACCGTTTGTGTTTGTATTAGGTTGCGATGCGAACACCAAATTTCCATCCAAGCCGTCGCAAAAATCAATGGACAGAATGATAACTTAGCGGACGAGATCCAAACTACAGGCGCCACATATAAAGAAAGAAAGATCAATCAGAATTGGAGAAAGGGGTAGAAAATCTATCAGTCTCAACCTCAAAACTCTAATGGCTGCCACGTCTGCGCAATCCTCGGTAGTCCAGGCTCTCTCGCGTAACCTTCCTCGCAACGCGCCAGCGTCGTCAAGAGCTTCTCATGTCTCCCTATCCAGCCGGAGGCAGATGCTCTTCCTATTGACGGCGATTCCTGCGCTTTCAATGAAAGAATCAATATCCAGAGCGCAGGACATTCCACTGTTTGGACTGAAGAAGAAGCTGAAGAAAGCGGAGGAGCAAGCCGAGCAGCTAGTGAAGGAAGGCTTCCAGACGGCGGAGAAGGGACTCGAGACAGCGGAGAAGGGGCTCGAGACGGCCGAGATAGGGCTTGAAAATGCCGAAAGAGGGATTGAGAATTCCTTAAGTTTCGGAGGGCTGGCGCAGGCGGGAGCTGTCGCCGGAGCGGAGGCAGTAGCCGTTCTAGTTGCAACTTCCGTCGTCAACGGAATTTTAGGGCCGGAGGCCAGGAATTCTTGAGAAGTTGTCTCCTGTAATTTTTGTTATCCTATAATAATTATTTATTTTCTGTAGATTTCCATTTTCTTCCGGTATTGTCAAATTGAAAAACACCAAAATTAATAATAAAAGGTTTCGAAAATAGCACTTTGACCTCCTCTACTTTTCCAACTTAACAAATAGCCCCTACACTATAAATGCCTCTTTTTACCTCTCCTACTTCGACTATTTTTTCGGTTGAGTTCTTTCTTTCCAACTTTCATCTTCGTCATGTTAATTGATGCTCATTCAATACACCACATTAGCTCCAATAACCATGTATTAGATTACTAAACGTTTTTAATTGGAAATATAAGTATATATAATCATATATGATGAAATCGACGACGAATAAAATGTGTGAATTTAAAACCCTTTGTATTTCACCATACTCTTCCTGATACCTCCCCAATTTACCTCCATAGCCAACTTTTCATCTCCTACCTCCGATATTCCTCTTTGCCAGTGTGTGGATGTGTCGAGATTTAATGTTAAGACAACGAAAGTTGGAACGGAAGAACCTAAACGGCAAAGTGGTCGAAGTAGAAGGGGGTAAAATGAGAGATTGTTAGTATAGGGGGACTATTTGTTAAGTTGAAAAGTATAAGTGGCCAAAGTGCTATTTTCCCTAAATAGTTTTATTGGAGAACATTCAGCCATACACGTGTAAAAGTTGTTTTTAATCAACGAGTGATAATTTCTTTTAATACAAAACGAAAACAATTTACTTTTCTAATGTCTGAACAGACAATCTGCAATGGCTCATGTGGCTACGACTACGAGCTCCATCCACACATTCCGGCCACAGTTTCTCTTTCCCAAATATCGGTCACCGCCGCCGCCGAATTTCATCTTCCGATACTTGAAAAAACCCCGCAAGTCTTTCCCGGTGGTAGCTTGCGAAACCAAATCCAACGCGTCCACTGAGCGCTCAAGCGTCAAGGTGCCGGCCGGTGTATTTTTAGTTTTCACAGCGCAGGAGTAGAACATATTCTGATTTAGTCTGTTAAAACTGCAGGACAAAGAGGGTGCAGAGCCTTCTGCTTCAGGGACTGACAGCGCCAACGAGGACACAAGTTCCTCGTCCGATTCTGGATTCCTTGAATTTCCGACTAGGAATCTGAATAGGCGGGTAGCATTGGGTTCAGGAGCACTTGGGGTTGGGTTGTTCTTGTTCCGTCGCCTTGATTTTGGTGTTTCCCTGAAAGATTTATCAGCCGATGCATTGCCTTATGAAATGGTTTGTCTTCTACTATAGTACCAGCTCATAAATTTCTTTCCTCTTTGAGTTCAAGTGTAGATCTAATATCAGCCGATGTCATGTTGTTGTGTGATATTGTCCAGGCTCTCTCAAACGGGAAGCCAACAGTTGTGGAGTTCTATGCAGATTGGTGCGAAGTTTGCCGAGAGTTAGCCCCAGATGTATACAAAGTTGAGCAGCAGTACAAGTAAATGAACGTCCTAGCCTTCCTTGTTCAATTGAACTGTGCCATTAGTATAGTTTGTTGGAATAGGGTTATAGGATTTGACATAATTTTGCTTCTGAATGTAGGGGCCGGGTGAATTTCGTGATGCTCAATGTTGACAACACGAAATGGGAGCAAGAGCTTGATGAGTTTGGGGTGGAGGGGATCCCACATTTTGCATTCCTGGACAGAGATGGGAATGAAGGGGGTAATGTAGTAGGGAAGCTGCCAAGGCAGTACCTTGAGGAGAATGTCGATGCTCTTGCTAAAGGGGAGGCAAAAATTCCTCATGCCCGCGTGGTTGGGCAGTATTCAAGAGCGGAAGCCAGGAAAGTCCGTCCAGTTACTGATCCTAGAAGCCATGGTTGAAACTCAAGTTCTGCATAGTCATTTTAAAAGTCTGGTGAATGGCATATTGTTCACTTCATCATGTCTACTGGCTGGCTAGAGGTTGTGGTGATCAGGTGATGTGCTTCCTGTTCAAATGCTATGCTGAACTAAGCTTTTATACTCAATTTAGCAGAATTGACTGGCTAGCCTGTTTGAGCATTGCATGTTGAACTATACCTACCACATCTGAACTTGATTGTGAATATATACTGCAGTTTAGATTTCAGAGGTTTATGCTCGCAGAAGACTTCGTTTTTAAGTATATTCATCCATGGTTCTTTCAAAGTATTTGTGTCTTTCTACCATGAAACTTTGTGGTATCTGAGTTGTATTCACAGGAAAATGGGATATAAATCACTAAGCTGCATAAAATAGGGTGGAATTCGGTACGGAAACTGGAATAGTACTGTTAATAAGTACATTATTACGTGGCCAATCTGTTTACAGTAATCACAAAAATCCTTAGCTTCCCCAGATTTGAACTCTCCTCAACAACTTCTGGCATGCCTAGCAGCATAATACGCTTGTGGTTAGTCTCCCACTGAATCTCAGCAAAATATTTTCAAAGTTTAGGAAGGGGTTTTCTATTCATAACTCTGGCTTTAGCCTCGTCCCAACAAGAACCGAACAGTGTGAGTTTCGCCCACCAACCTTGTAGAGGGTTGTATTGTATCAACTTGGCATGTCCACTTGGAAGACCGATATTTTGTCAATTTCCAGAAAGAGATAACATAAAAAAATTGCAGTATACTGTGCTACAGACTTATCTCCTTGTTTGAGATTGTACAAACTAGTTTCAATATCCAAGAATTATGTCGTGTTATCCATTAGAATAAGCATCTTGAGCATGCTCCCAAATTTCCTTGGCTGTGTTGGGGAGAAGAAAGTGGTCGCCAATGGGCCGGGAGTTGTTAAGGAGTCTAGTAACCAGGCTATCATTTAGCTTCCAATATCGGTTTGGGTAGGGCATTATTTAATTATTAATTTAGCTGATGTGGCAAAACCACCGAAAAAGGTCGTCGGCGGAGTGAATAGTACGATTGCATAACGAAGTTTGTATTAATGGGACGAATCAAAAACAAATTGAAGTTTCGGGATTGAAACGTAACCAGGCCCAAAGTTTCAGGACTATTAAGGTATTTGACCCCTCAACTATATGGGTTTTAGAATTTTATAGCACATTATTCGTTGTTATGTACCGTCAGTGGCAAAACGCATGAAGATGTCTAAACATAGACAAATGTGACCTGCATCCAGCGCATTGCTAGCCAACCATGCTCCAATAATGATAAGCTAAACAAAATTGTAATACTATCATTCGGACTATGGTTAGCTATATAAATTTGATGATTGTGTCACCATTTATGTGATCATATTCATTTCCTCTTTCAACTTCTGTGAAAAACACTTGGAATTTCTCTTATGACCACCAAAATTATAGATATTTTATTGGTCAAATACACAAACCTAGCCAAACCTTTTCAGTTTATGTAAGACCTTTCGATTTCTATCAGAAAACCCGTTTCCGTCACTTTCCCAATTACCGTCCGTTTTTTTGTCGTCTCGTTATGTTTTTTTTTTTGGATAAAGGTCGTCTCGTTATGTTAATTTGACGGAATGGTATGTCATGCTGACTAGGCCGGCATGACAATTGTCCATTCGGATATAGAAGTCAACGTGGGAGCCACGTCGTTTAATGAGAATCTAATCCAAATTTTTTAAAAAATGTTCTACTCTAAAAAGTCTGAGCTCACATTCAATCCTTCTCTCCTTCTCTCTAAAATGATTGATACCCCTAATCGGTGTTCCGTCTCTGAGGTCCCCAATCGCAAATCGGCGGACAACGTATCGACATCGGCAGTGATGAACGGTCGTTGAAGCACAATAGAAAGAGCCCGCAAAGAAGAAATATAGTGTAGATGCTCTCTCACTAGAATTGGGTAGAAGAAATGAAAGTGTGAAGACAACTAGTGGTGAACGGTTTATGGGTATTTCGGGGGTTTCAGATCTGGTATTTCATTTGACTAGATTTTCCCTTGTACCCTAATCACTCTCTACAACCTAGAAGAAAATCGAAATTCAAAACGATGGTTTCTTCTTAGGGTTGGTTACCTAAATCATCACTGAACTTTGAGCAATAACCCGCTAGTCACTGAACTCAAAAAAATATCCTAACCATCACTGAACTTCAGCCCATTATCCTAGCAGTCACTACCGTCTACGGACATCCAAAAGTCCGTCCATCCGCCTACATGGCGATGACAAGTCAATTGCCACGTCATCTAAATATGCCACATCAAATCCTATCTACCCAACCCAACCCATTTCCCAATCAATTCTTAACCCAATTACCCAAACCAAACCAACCTCATGCCCCAACCAATTCCTCTGTCGTCGCCATCACTGTCGGACTAAACTCCACCATCGCCGCCACCACCGAACTCAACACCACCTTCACCACCAAGCTCTGAGCCGGCACCACCATGGCTTACATACTCACCTTACCTCTCTACTCTGAAGAACCTAGATCTGGGAACCCCTCCACTTAATCTCAATCAACCCAGATCTAGTGGTCAATGGACTGATTCCGGCCAATGGAGGAGGAAGGAGATGCAACTCCAACCGCCGTAGGCGATGATGCAATGACTCCACCACCAGCAACAACACCTCGCAACTCCAATCTTAGCGGCGATGATGCAATGTTCCGTTCCCCTGGATCCGATTTAGCGGGAAATGACCTTCTCTCAAACCCTGAGTTTCTGTTTCGACCGAATTCTATATATCTCTTCTACAATCTTCAATCTTCTTTCATTCGTTGAGTTTCTTCACTTCTGAGAGCTACTTCTATCTGGTTCCTTCTGAAATGAGCATCAGGTGTTTGTTTGAATGTTAACATATGAACTAGACTAAGAGAGTGAGGAAAAGTGTATCCGTCCATTAAGTTTTATTCGGAACTGGAATCTTGAATTTCGGTCAAGAAAGTGTTAATGAATTAAATTCTGTTTTCCAATTGATAATGCAGATGGAGGCGTCGTCAATGGATCCAAATCTGGGTTTTTTTGCCGCCGTTTTCTCTCCCTACTGCTGTAGCGCTGAGCTCCGCCTCCGCTCCACCGCACTGCCGCCTCCGATCCGTCGCACGGCCTCATCTGTTCTGACGGCGAGGAGTTTGGAAAATCAAAGAGTTTTCAACCACTCTTTTCCTCAACGTTGGCACGTCCTCTCGCCTCCCCATCCTTTGCTTTGCCACCAACCAATTTCACTATAACACAATACCTCAAAATCGATTAGAGATCTTTTCAGTCCCATGAAGACGAATCCCCTTCATTCCTTCGCTATTCCCCATTTGATCGTTTTGAAACTCCAATTAAGCTCTTAGAGACCTAATAATGTTGGTGGATGAAGTGGAAGGGGGAGGGAGAAGGGAGGAGGATGAAAGGGGTAGATCTGAGGGGAGGAAGGAGGATTAGGTTTGGGTTTGGGTTTGGGTTCGGGTTTGAGTTTGGGTTTGGGAGTAAATTAGATGATGTGGATTTTAGATGACGTGGTGGCTTAGGTGGCAGCTCCACGTAGGCGGACAGATGGTATTTTGCATGTCCGTTGACGCCAGTGACTGCTAGGATAATGGGTTAAAGTTCGGTGACGCCTATCTGAGTTCAGTGACTGGCGGGTTATTTGCTCAAAGTTCAGTGATGATTTAGGTACCAACCCCTTCTTCTTCTTATTATTCTTCTTCTTCCAATTCGGGTTTAATTAGGTCAAATTCGTCCTCATTCATCATCGCCTTCTTCGTTCTCTCCTCCTTCGTCTGCCTAGGGATCCTTACCTTCCCCGAAACGGCCGCAGATCTACCCGGGTCTTCATTTCCGTTCCGGCGAACATCTACCTCCACTTCGTCGCGATAGAGTTCAAAACGGCATTAACCTAATTTTCCGAGAAGACGCCGTCATAAACCTAATCTCGTCGTCAATCCGGCAAGCGCTCGTGAATCGGAAGACTGAGAGGGACGGCGAAGGGGAAACTCGTTGAAGGTGTACAAATTTGGAATCAACAGAATGAGATAAACGATGAAGAGGAAACTCGAGTTTGTTTGTCGGCCGAGAATGGGAGGGGCAGAGGGAGAGGAGTTGATTCCTCTGAGTGAGAATTTGAGGGGAAGAGGAAGAAGAGGGGCGGTCGACATTGTCACTGGACGCTAATTATTTGGATAATATTTTATTTTATGTTTACATTTAATTTAATTTTTATTTTATAATTTTATCATTAATATAATGACGTAGCATACACTTGACCGGTAAACTGAATGCCATGTTTGCTTCATTTGCCACATCACTAATGGTGTCAAAAAGTTAACAGTCAATTTGGTCAACTGGACGGATTTGACACGAAAATTAAAGGGTTGTCTTATTTAGTGTCATTGAGATAGAAGTGGCTAGATTTGACATAAATCAAAAAGCTTTGGCTAGATTTCACTACAACATAACATAGCTACGGAGGCAGATTCATGGAGGCACATAAAATATTTGCCTCTAAATATACTTTTAAAGAACAAATACTATATGTGCCTCTATAGATGAATATATTTGCCTCTAATTGTATTTTATTTATTTATTTTAATATTAATAAATAATTTTTATAGTTTTAGAGGCAGATAATTTATAATTGCCTCTATAAGTCAATACGATTACATCTTTTAGAGACAGATAATTTATAAGTGCCTCTATAAGTTATATGAAAGCTCTTTTAGAGGCAGATAATTTGTAACTGCCTCTATAATTTTTTTGTCTTACACAAAAAAACTCTTTTTGAGGCAGATAATTTATAACTGCCTCTATAGGTTATATGATTAAAATTTTTAGAGGCAGATAATTTACAATTGCCTCTATAGGTTGTATGATTAGCTTAGAGACAAATAATTCATCTATCTCTATATGATGAATGATTAAAATTTGTAAAGGTAGATACCTTGTAAACTTTGTATTATTTTGTATCAAAAATGTTAGATAATATATACCAATTAATTATATATATATAATAAACGCTAACGATTTTCTTTTCTAATAATGAGTAAGAAAAAAATTTCATTTTTTCAATTTTGATTTCTTTTTCTTGGCATAGTTTCTCCATATCATTGAGTTTTATAATTTATATTTAAAAACTGCTCCTGAGCCAAGTGGTAAGAACTAAGAACTTAGTGTATTTCCTTAAACCACTCGGGTTCAAATCCCATAGATAGCAAAATAATAGAGATATAATATATGTAAATAGTGGAAGAGTCCAATAAAGGAAAATGCACTGGTAGGAGTAAATTCTTTTTAAAAGCATATATATATGCCTCTAAACAAATATACCAGCAACAAAAATAAGTGTCTCTAAAAGGTGGCTAAGATGACAGATAAGTGTTGTTTAAAGATGCAATTGCCAACAATTATATATGCCACTAATTCTTCCATTTAGTGGTAGATAATATGTGCCACCGTATTTGCCTATAAAGACTTTTAGTCGCAGCAGCGTTAGTGACACTTAACTATCTGCCTCTAAAACTCTATAGAGGCAAAAAATGCTTTTTAGAGGCAAAAAAATGCTTTTTAGAGGCAAATAGTGTGTGCCTCCCTAGCCAGGTTATGTTGTAGTGTTTGTGTATTTGGCCTATTTTATTCTATATTATGTATTATTTTGTTCACTTGTGGGAACATATATATTATCACTTTATGGACATGATTATAATCATTCACATCGAGCAATGATATTATGTCTCATGGATCATCAACATTTGAGACATAGGATAATCTTTTTTCTTTGGATAACATGTGTATCTTGGTATACTTATTCTCATGAAATGCAATTGTATATTCCAAAGTATTGGTTCAAATAACAATCTTTCTCACATGAATCATAATCATGTTTTGCTAATTTGATTTGAAGAAATGTTGTAGCATATCTGTTGGATACATTCTCTTTGAAAAATGACAAATAGTCTTTCAAATAAATCTCAACATGCAACCATCATTATTTACAAGATCATCTCAACAAATGGCTTATGTAAAGATGAGAGAGAGAGAGAGAAAGAGAGTGTGCGAGGGGGTTTGGGTGCGTGTAGTTTAGGTTCTAGGGGGTGCCGAATTCGGATCAAGGTTGCGGTGAAGCTCAGATTAGGGGTAGTTCAGTTGTCTTCTCTAGATCAGGCGGTCGGTTTGGTTTTGATTTCAAGCTTGCGGTTACTTCGGATGGAGCATCTCATTTCTTGTTTCTGGAAAAAACTCAGGTAGTCTGGATTGCAAGAGTGCTCAAGGTTGCAAAGAATGCAAAATGGTTTATCCCGAGAGGTTGTGTATGTGTGTCCAACAGAAGGAAGATCGTAGTAGCCAGCTATAGAGTAAAGGGTGAGCAGGTGCTTAGGGTGAGCGAATGTTGTGCAGAAAAGAAGGTGTTTTTTGTGGACATTCCAAGTGAGTCTGGTTTGGGTGGTTGGACAGCTTTCTTGAGGCTAGCTCAAGGAGTGATAGGGGAAAATGGTGTCGTGGAAGTAAGTAGTTTAGACAGGTCGTTCGCGGAAGTAGTTGGGAGGAAAGGTTTGCCGGACGGGGGCGTTGCACGGTGGTTAAAGATCATGGTAAGGTCAGTGTTTTGGTGGAAGAGGAAGGAACGAGAGATAGGCAGAGATACTTGGAGAGGTGTCTAGTGTTCCGATTCGTCGGAGCAAGAAAGGTGAGATGGTCTGACTTCCGAGGGTGGGCAGCTCGAAACTGGGGAGTGCCGGTGGCGGCAGAGATCCACTCGCTGGGGGATGAACTCTGGATGTTAGAGTGCTCCTCGAGCATGGAAGTAGGAAGGATTGTGGCACTGAACAGAAGACAGTTCGGCGCCGTTGAGATCTTGTTGGGACCCTGGACGAAAGTGGCGGGTAGGTCGAGAGTGGCGTGGGATTCAAATGTGGCGTGGGTGATGATCAAGGGCATACCTTTACACCTTCGATCCACTAATCTAGCAAGATGTGTCGGGGAGGTGTGCGGAGAGTTCCTTGATGTGGATACCGGATGCGACCTGTCATCATTACGGATAAAAGTGAGGATTCATGGAGGTCTTCTGGAAGTCTTACCAATCACGGTGGGAGCAGAGGTTTTTTCGGTGAAGATTGTGCCGGATGTGTGTTTCCCTTTAGCGCCTCCAGGACCCAAAGAGGTTGGACCGATTGTGTGGAAGGGTAAACAAATCGATGGGGGGAACCCTCTAGTGGTAGAACCGGCTTGCTCAGAGGGAAGCTCCGATGACAATGAGCCGGTGACGATCACGAAAGTCGGAGAAGCTTCGGGGGTTGGATGGAGCCCGCCGCTCGAGGTGAACTCTTTATTGATGGTGACAGGACGAAAACTCGTCACATATCAGAGGATGCGACAACAGGGACTTGGTTTGGTTGAGATGCAGAGATGCAGTTCAATGTCAGAAGTTGCATAAATTTCAGAGTGGAAAGGCAAAAAAGTTGATGGCGGCACACTTTTTAGGGTTTACTTTGACCCCAATGGGTTTAAGAGTTGGAGAGATTAAGATTGGGCTTGTTAAATGGTTCCTGGATAGGCCTTTTTGGCCAAATTTTGTAAACTTTGATGGATCAGTTGACTTAAGAAACAAGAAGTTTGGGCCTGTGTCATTTGGTAAAGTGTTAAAGTTGGGAGATAGGATAGATAGCGATTTGGAAGAGGATGCATGGGCTGGACGAGACCACTGCTCATTCTCATTTAATTCTAGTTTGAACGGGGTCGTTTGGAGGGAGGAGGGGGTTTGGGCTCAAGAGAGAGTCATGTTTTAATGAGCAAAAAAGCAGGATTTTCTGTTTCACAAATGAATGCAGGGCAGGAACCACATCCAGTATCCAAGGACGCATCGCTTGTCGACAAAGCAAAGCTGCCAGAACAAAATTCCGTCAATGAGGCTTTGTTAGCTGATGCTGTCGTCAGGGTCGCTTCAGCGATTCAATTAGTAGAAAATGGCTCTCTAGAGGAAGGAAGAAAGACAGTAGTCGAACTATGTAAAGAAATTGGACATAGAAAAGCCACTTCGACAAAGTTATCCAAAATGGAAAGAGAGCTTAAGAAATTGGGAGCGTCCCCAGTTCCTTCGGGTGAGCAGCAGACTACAAGACGTGGAGACAGGTGTGCTCTTTCTTTTGCGTGTCCGAATGAATTTTAGTTTGTTGGTTTGGAATGTTCGGGGTCTCGGATTTGCAGATAAAAGGTTCATAATAAAAGATCGAATTTCTGTGATTAGACCGGCGGTGATTTGCTTTCAGGAATCAAAGCTGGAAGTGGTAGATGATAGAATTATTAAGAGTTTGGTAGGAAGTCAAGGATGGCTATGGGCTACGAAGCCGTCACAAGGAGCCTCGGGGGGTATTATCTCGTGTTGGGATGACAGTTTGTTTGAGTTAGAAGCTGAGTGGATTGGTAATTTTGCGGTTGTGATTGTCTTGTCAAACAGGTCGGATGGCTTCAAATGGATGCTAGTTAACGTCTATGGGCCGTGTGAACATGGTATGAAGTTTGTCTTCCTTGAAGAGTTGCGAGCAGTGGTGGGTTGGTGGGATTTGCCTGTTGCGTTAGTAGGAGACTTCAATCTGGTTAGGTCGCAAGAGCAAGCTAGGGGAGGCCTTAGAAACATAAATGAAATGAGTTGGTTTAACGAGTTCATTCAGGATTTAGCTTTGATTGATCTTCCCTTGAGGGGGGCCTCTTTCACGTGGTCAAACTTCCAAACGGTTCCGTCTTTATCCAAGCTTGATCATGTTTTAGTCTCTGGCAATTGGGAAGACTATTTCTTGGGTTGTAATCTTCGAGCACTTCCTAGATCGTGCTCGGACCACTGTCCTTTGGTAGTCGAATGTACAGGAGTGCAAAGAGTGCATAGGCCTTGGAAGTTTGAGATAATGTGGATGGAACATAAGGATTTTACTCAATTTATTACAGATAGGTGGGCTGAGCCGAAGACCGCAAGAAATAGCCTTTTTCTGATTGCCAAGAAACTCAAGGATTTGAAAGGTAGTTTAAAAGAGTGGAATGGTGTTGTGTTTAAGAGAGTTGAGAGAGAAATAGAAGCAGGTCTGAAGGAGATTATGGAGTTGGATAGGTTAGAGGAAGAGGGTACTTTGACAGAAGGAGGTTTGAGAAGCAGAATTGGCTTAAAGTGCAAGTTGGATAGGCTATGGAAGTGGGAAGAAATGTCATGGCGGCAGAAAGCAGGGGAGAGATGGCTTAGAGATGGCGATAGGAATACAAAGTTTTTTCACCAAGTTGCAAAATGTAAGCGTCGGTCGAAGCAGCTTGATGGTCTTATGGTTGATGGGATTCAGCTGATGGGTCAAGATAGACTAGCTGAAGCAGCAGTAAACTTTTATAAGAACCTCTACAGTGAATCCAGGAGACAACGCCCTTTCGCTACCCGGACAATTTCAAAAGCTCTTGATCATGAATGTGCAAGGAAGTTACTTTGCGGGGTGTCGGATGAGGAGATTTGGTGAGTTGTTCGAAGCTGTGCGGGGCATAAGGCCCCAGACCCGGATGGTTTTCAAATGTCTTTCTTCAAAAGAAATTGGAATATAGTGAAACAGGATGTTTGTGCTACAGTTAAAGAATTCTTTGACAAGATTTCTCTGCCGAAGAGTATCAATAGTACTTTTATCGTTCTGATTCCTAAAAAGGAGGATGTTGCTGATTTTAAGGACCTCCGGCCTATCAGCCTGGTTGGCAGCATCTATAAGATCATCTCAAAGTTGCTAATGGCCAGAATGAAGGCGATGATGCCAGTGGTGATCTCCCCGCAACAGTGTGCTTTCGTGGGGAGCGACAGATCCTCGATGCGGTGCTTGTTGCAAATGAGGTGATTGAGGCGCGGATGAGGAGTGGGAAAGCGGGTTTGGTTTTGAAGCTGGATATTAAGAAAGCCTACGATCATGTGAACTGGGGGTGTCTCTTTCGGGTTTTAGAGGGGATGGGTTTTCCAGCTAGTTGGATAGAACGGATTAGAGCTTGTGTCTCCACCGCGTCTTTCTCAGTGTTGGTTAACGGGGAGGCGTCTGGCTACTTCAGAAGCTCCAGAGGGCTTCGACAAGGGGACTCTCTTTCCCCCTTTCTGTTCATTATGGTTATGGAAGTCTTCTCTGGAATTCTGAATTTAGTGCAGGAGGCGGGCCTCATATCAGGTTTCTGTATGAAGGAAAGTAGAAATTTAGGAGAGGTGACACACATTCTATATGTAGATGACGCAATGGTGTTTTGTGATGCTTCAGTCGACCAAGTTCGATATGTTGTGGCTTCTTTGATTTGCTTTGAAGCTGTGACAGGACTAAAAGTTAATCTGCATAAGTCGTCCTTGTTCCCGGTTGGTAGGGTTCCAGACATTGATGTTTTCGCCGAGATTGTGGGATGTCAAGTGGCAGCGTTTCCAACCTCTTACCCCGGAATCCCGATCGGGGTAAAAAGCTTCAATACAGCAATTTGGGATCTGGTTATTGATAAGATGGAGAGAAGGGTTCAAACTTGGAAAGCTAAGTTGTTGTCTTTTGGAGGACGTGTTATTCTCTTAAAAAGTGTGCTCTCTGGTTTACCGATCTACTACATGTCTTTGTTTAAGGCCCCGATACAGGTGGTTAAGAAGTTAGAGAGTATGCAGAATCGCTTCTTGTGGGCTGACGATTTGCAGAAAGACAAGTTACATTGGGTTGCCTGGGATGTGGTGAAAGCACCAAGGAGTAGGGGAGGTCTTGGGATTCAGGACCTTAGGTGTCTGAATGCTTCGTTGCTTGGGAAGTGGGCGTGGCGCTTCGCGGTTGAGAGGAATGCGTGGTGGAGGACCTTAATGGTCGCTAAGTGTGGGGATGGAAGGTCGGAGTGGCAGGCAAGATGGAATGAAGGATCGGCTGGTTGCTCGATGTGGAGATGGATAATCCTGTTTAGCTCTTTTTCTGGCGTCACGGCTTCCTTGATCCGGGGGGTGGGATGTGCGATTTTTGGTTTGAATTTTGGGTTAGGGGAGTGAGGCTATGCAATTCTTTCCCGAGAATTGCGGCTGCCGCCAGTTCTTTGTCTTCTTGTGTTCATGAGTTGTTTTCTTATGATACAGGTAGGATATGGCATATACCTCTCTCCACAACGCTTAGGGGTGGGGCGCTTCTGGAGAGGCAACAACTTTTGGATCTGTTGGATGCCCTGCCAACTGATTGCATTTCGTTCGGACCGGCTTATGTGGTCTGGCCGCTGGAAAGGTCTGGGAGGTTCTCGGTCTCCTCTTTGAGGAAATCGCTAATCGCGGAACGACACTCTCTTTTGGTGGATTTCCCTCAGGACGTTATATGGGAGAAAGGGGTTCCTACAAGATTCAAGCTTTTTTGTGGATGGTCTGGCATGGAAGGATTGCCTCGGTCGACAACCTTCAAAAACGAGGTATGATTTTGGCGAATTGGTGTGTACTCTGTGAGAAGGATCTAGAATCAATTGATCATATGTTCATACATTGCTCCTTTACGGTGAAAGTTTGGAGTAGATTAAGTTCAAAGCTTTCCTTGTATGGCCCGCGCAATGAGAATGCGAGGGGTTTGATTGATGCTTGGAAAAGAATGAACTGTTCTATGATGTTTGCGGATGCTGCGAGGGTGATACTTCATGGGGTTTTTTGGTACATTTGGTTGGAGAGAAATGCCCGCATTTTTCTAGACTCAAGAAAAGATGAGAGATATGTTGTCTCGAGGGCCCTGTGTAATATAGGTAGATGGTTGACTGCTGCTGGTGTTTTTTCTGCTGCAGTTTTAGATCAGTGGCACACTTTCATTTTTTGACCCAGGTTAAGTAGTAGGGGATTGTTTTTTGGCGGGTTGGTGCCATTATTTGGTTTGGTCGGGGCTGTTGATGGGTGTCTTGGGTGGGTTTTGTTTACTTTGGGCCAGCACAACTCCTTTGTTTGGAAAGGTGCTGGAGGCGGTTTTGTCTCCTCTACTCCAAAAGTTGCAGGGACTGTTTCCTCTGCCTTTTTGGGTTGCTTTGTACAAACAAGTTTGTGTTCTCTATTTTATTTATATATAATACATACACCTTCATCAAAAAAAAAAAAAAACAAATGGCTTATGTAAATAATGTCTTTGATACAATCGCATTTGAGAATAAAAATATTAAAATAATAATAACTAATTTAAATTTCATAATATAGATTTTATATTTTAAGATGATGATCTTCTTTTCCAAGAAATAAAGTTTTATGAATCTCCGTATGAGCAGAATTTGATGTTGATAACGTGTTATAAAAATAAGAAATAGATAAGAGACATGGGGTAAATAGAGGGAGAAATGTGCTTCTCATTGGTGTTATGTTTTATACAAAGAAGAGCAGTATTTATAGGCTAAAAAATTATTCTAATGACTAATGTAATTACAATTAAAGGAGAATTACTATTCATAAAGTACAAGAGTAAAAAATATTGGTAGTCACCTGAGTTTTGGGTAGTAACATTGTGGTCACCTAACTTCGTTTCATAATAGAGCATTCATCTACGTTTACACGATGTAACCGGGTAATTATTTTGGTCACTTTCAATGATATTTCCGGCCAAACTGATAGCTAAGCATGCCACATCATCAAACAAAATAATTTTTTAATTTTGCTAATCTACTCGGTTGAACTCTTGAAATCAGTGCTCTGTTATGTAACAAAGTTATGTGACCACGATGTTACAACCCCAAACTTAGGTGACCACCAATGTTTTTTACCCTATATTATTATAATTTAGGAGTTACACCGTAAAATTTATGGACATTCATAATAATATTTATAACAATATTCCTAACAAATTTATTCATCAAGTATGAATAGCGGGTAACTTTGGTTCGGATACCACCTAACTAATTTTCTTGACTCGGATATCACTACATCCTCAACTTCTCTCCAAACACGATCTTCTCCTTGGAGCTCTGGAAGAAGACAACGAACTTCCCGACGGCGAGCTCCTCCATGATGACGCCTTCCCACCAGCCATATTTGTGGAACGCTTTGACTTCGTCGTTGAACTTGAACTTGCCAGACTTGTTGGTTTCCTCGTTGGGACGGTGGAGCAGGTCGCAATTGGACCCAATGCAGGGTTTTTTGGAGCGGGGTCTTGCCCGATTTGTCCTCGAAGAGCTTGTTGTAATGGTTACATACTGGCTAGGGTTCTCCTTGTTGTGAAGAATGAGGGTCTCAGTACAATCAACAAAAGTAAACGGAGTTAAGGACGACATGTGGTATCCGGGCCAGGAAAATTAGCTAGATGGTACCCCGACCCAAAAAATTCAAGTTCAATGGTATCCGATCCAAGAAAATTAATTAGGTGGTATTCCGAGCCAAAAAAATTCAAGTTCAGTAGTATCCGAGCCAAAAAAATTCGAGTTCAGTAATATACGAGCCAATAAAATTAGGTAGATGTCTGCTACTAAACCTAATGAATAGTTTGATGGTACCGGGTGTACGGTGCAGTTTATGCTGAACATCCAAAGTTTGGGAAAGAAAAGGTTAACAGGTCAGTATTGTCCAATAGGCACGCTAAAGATTGATTGTATTAGACACAAATAATCTGCTTGGAACAGAGTGTTCAGAAGTATCCTACCAGACTAGATTTCATGGATTCTCAATCTTGAAAACAGAGACAGATCATATCAATTTGCAGTGTCCATTGCTCACTTGTCGCTTTCTTCCTTGTTGTCTAAGAAACTCAGCAAGTAGCCTCCAACAATCCGGCGAGCTATTGGGTTAGGAATCCTGCGGCATAATCTTCCATCAATATATGCTAGTATACCTGACATTATGAACTTCCCAATACCCCATTGCCACACGAATTTCATCTTCCCGCTGCTAACACCAGAAACTGGGACTGTTATTGCGTTTTGACCATCTTCGCTGCCTCCTTGCTCTGCTACCTCACTTTTCCAATTCATTTTGGCCAACACCTTTCCAGACACTTTCCCAGTTTGTTTTCTCAGTATGCGGATCGCAAAGCTCACAAATAGGTGCTCGCACAGCGTCAGCACTGTTGGCACTATCTTCCAGTCGTTTTCTCCCCTCAGATTACGGAATGAGCGAGAAGACGTTCTTGCATCGCCTTTCAACAGTGCCTTGCTCACCAGGAAGGCCTTCACACGGTCCATTATCTCTTCTATCAACGTACTGCTTGGAGGTAGGTTCTTCAGGATAACCTGAGCGACATTGATTATCCGGTCTCAGTATCAGAATTTACTAATCCGGAAAAATATATTCTTCAAAAACAGAAATAGATAGATAGATACCTGATCATCTATGACTCTAACCCTAAGGTATTCTTGTTTATACATTGAATCCAGCATGGCTTGCAGGTATCCTTCTATGTAGAGCTGCAAAATGTATTTTCTTAGATAAGCAGGAAGCATGATTGTCAATTGGTCTCCAGTTACGAGAATGTTACCTCATCGACTCCTGGACTCCGGTCAAGTTTGATCTTTCTATTTGCTCCACCAACCATAACGGCTGTCCCAATGACCGATGGTTCCATGGCCAAATTCAGAATGCCTTGGTGAAAACCGCGGACCTTGAAGATGAGAGACAATGAGGTAAGAAATTCCTTAAGGGATATTGAGAAAAGAACAGGCGATAGGACATTGAAAACAGTTGGCATTTTACCATTCCATCAAAGCCGGTTGTTTCTGCTCCTCTCAGGACAGAGTCAGATACTTCGGTAACAGCAGCAAATAACACATTTGACCCCAATGTCCTCAACTGCCATGTCCAAACCAGATTGTTATGGTTTCTTCACAAGATAAAATTCTATTATTCGGAAAGCAAAAAAAAACAACATACTGTTTTCCCCAAATCACCAAAGTAGCGCTTTGTTCCAGAGAACCCTCTGCCATCGATACAATTGCTGATGATCTGGAAGGTACCTGTCCTCAACAAGTAATGCAGCAACCATAAAACAGCAACAACGACAGCAGTAGTGTATACTTTGAAACACCAGAAAAAGAAAATTAAATAAAGTGAAAGCAGCAATTAGCAGTACAGAAACCAGTTATCTGCGCCATGCAGTGTTCAAATTCAAGGGCCCAACCTACCCAATGTTAAGCCTGGAAGACTGACCAATGCACGAGATGGATCAAAAAAGACATCGAGAGAAGATGAAGCCATGTCATCAAAAATAGATGCAAAGGCTGGAGGAAGCAAGGGGCTCCCCTTGGCAATATAGATGGCCCTCATTGCATACCTGCAATTGATGTTGTGTCTAGTATAAGGAATAGGAAAACTCGTGAACTCTTTGAACAGACAAACAAAGTAAAATCAGACCTACCAGGAATAGTGTTGTGCACATTTGATAAACAATTCCCGCACAGTGATCAAAGCATGAGTTACCAGAACCCCATTAAGCTCTACGACCATATTTTTAATGGTGGGAACCTGCATAATTAAGAAAAAGAGCATACAAAAAGAATGGTGGCTATTAATATTGTGCCTAGAAGACTGGTTTAGTGAGAAATGAGTATTCATCCTACCTTCACAACACTATGGATTAGCGATCTTAGAGTTTCCTGCGTTGAGTTATAACTCAAATAAGAGTCCCCGGGGAGAAAGTTTGCAGTTATCTATGTGATACAATTCAGAACAGGTCAGATGGCACACATGAAGCAAATGTACACCTAAGACTACAAGTGCAGTATAACTTGTGGCGAGTGTAGACATAGAAAATATAGAGGATACAAACCTTTACGGGATGGATCTCAAAATAGTCGAAGTAATACTGCTGACTTGGGGCACTGGAGTCGCTGAGAGAAGATCTCCAAAATGAAGCAAGTCTCATAAGAGTCTCCTCATCTACGTTCAAGTCAATTGGCTGCATAGAATCAATTCAAAAAGGTTGTTCATGAGTTGGTTGATCATCCAACCAGCAGTATATCTACATATTACAGAAAAACAAAAGTTGGCAGGATGGTTCATCCTCAGGCTGTTTATACCTGCAGGATAATTGAGGAATATTTGACTTGGGTTACTTTGGAACTGGTTGAAAGGGGGACAAAGACAACTTTGAGTATAGGAATTTCTGAGTCGTTTGACTCTAGTTGATGTCTTCGAAGCATAGATGCAAAAGGGGCACCTGCCCACTTATGATCCACAGCTAATAACTGCATTCATTCGAAGTGTAGTCACCATTAGCAAAGGAGAGCAAGGAACTAGCTATCCACATTTCTGCTATAAGTTATACAATCAGAAAACAGTATGTAGTAGGTCGCCAACAATGGAGATCATCCCGGGATCAGCAAGATATCTGGGATGTATTACCTGGATACTGATCAGGTTATATTTCTGGTCATCCGTGATTACTGAATCCACGTCAACATTTCCAAATCTTGCCACAGCCAAAGGGCTGTAACGCAAATCCTCAGTATCATCCGAATCCTTGAAGTGAAAAGGAAAAGAAAGTAAACACGGAAGAAACCACGCAAAAGAGCAGATGTGCTTACTATAATATGTATACAAACAAATCTCAAATAGGAACGGATCACGTATCAGCACTCAGAATATCTTGATAAAACATTTTCTAGAAGTTATTATAAAAAAGACCTTTCATTTCCAATATACTACAAACAGAACCACTAATCAATTGTTGGACGAAATATATAAGTATTCTGATGACTGACCTCTGTTTCTTGTTCAAGTATACGAATAGCAAACTCACTGAGCCGCAGTCGAATACGTGCACTAGACTGAGACGATCGGTCTCCTTTGTGACAATCAGAAAACTCACAAATCCTTAATACCCGCGTAGCACCTTCGGCATACACTTCATATCCTATCCTCACAACGGCTATGTTGTTTGACTGGCTAGATTTTTGGACCCCTTTTCCCTCCAAAAGCGAATGAGACACGAGCCTTCTAAGTGGAGTCAGCTTTGTGAAAGGCTTCCAAGTGCGTACCTTATCCAGGTTAATTTCACGTAATAGGTGCATACCTGCAAGCATTGTACAGTAAAAAGATCCAGTTGTTTCAGACCACAGGACAGAAAAGTCATAAAAGTGGCTGATTGGGCATTGCACTGATGATAAAAAAGTTTGGTGGTCATGTAAATATGTTGCTGCATAAAATTGTACCAAATGCGAACTGCACTGATATATGCTTATACTCATAATTTTCTAATGATATTTCAAGCTAGTTAAATGGATTTTTTACCAAGAACCCTACAAACATTCATTTAAACTCTCTACATGCGGATGCTTCACTCGCTCCTTGAGAAATAAGGGCTCTATAGGTTGGAAACTATGTATGGATAGAACCGAAACGTACACATCCGGTATTTATCCCCAAAAGATTATCATATGAATAACTTTTACCGTTGACTAAAACAACCAGTTTGTGCGGCAAGGTCAAATCTTCCCAGACATAAAAAGCACTACTGCTAGAACCAAGAACCTCTCGCTCTGCTGAATCCTGAAAGTTACATAGTGAAAAAAGAGAATTAGTGTGATTTTGTTTCACATAAAGGATTATACCAAAACATAAACAACGTAGAGATAGCACAACCTTCTGGTAATATGTTATAGAAGTATCACGTAAGTAATTCTCAATCCTATAGGGAAGACCAATATTTGGTGATTTGTGGAAGTGCACACCAAGAACAGAACCTGCTTCAACAACAAAAACTGCAGCAAATTCTGTAGTGCTGTTGTCTACATCTTCAACTTGGCCTGGCTCTTTTCTGAATTTCAGGAAGAAACGCCCCAAGGAAGCAATACAAACTGGCCCTGACCAGCAAGATCCAGACTTTTCCAGACGAAACTGAATATACAATAATGAGGTATCAACATCATTTCTATGTCTTCTGATTATATTTTCAAATGAATTGAGTTCCTTGCTCTTGGTAATGCCACTCTGCAGTAGCAATGCTTTTCTTTGTTTACTGCCAACGCAAACCATTCCTGCTGTTTCATCCTTGGTAGAAAACGAAAAAACAAGTGAGAAACAAATGAAGAAACACCCCGAGCTCATCCAAATGCAGAAAAAAAATCAATCCAGATTCCCAAGTTGATGCACACCTCCAGGTAACATTGACGGATACTAACACTTTCATCCGACTCATTGAATACCAAATGCCTTGGGACCAAAGTTACTATCTGTGACGGGACAGCCACCTTGCTTACAGGAGGTCCCACAGACACCCCCAACTTCACAATGTATTCAACACTAGATTCCTCTTTTATTGTCAAGCTTATCTCTGTCAGAGCAGACAAAGCATCCAAGTCCAGCAATGCCTTTGATTGGTGATGCTCCAGGACAATGAGATCCATCTTGTTAGATCTGACAAAACATTTTGTCAGAATCCCCTAAGAAGGCAAAAGTACAACATGACTATTTGTTAGATTACGTTAGAATATGTTGATATTATTTTATTCTGTTTATTCTGTAAAGCTAGATAGAATATATTCAGTTAGCAGATTAGGCAATCAAGTTAGCAGATTAGGCAGTCGTGGGATTGAGCATCCTAACTTATAGGGATTAGTTACTACCTTACTTTGTATATAAATCCTCTACCGTCAAAGGGAATAATATATACTTTAAAACCTCTGAGAACGCTTATGGTATCAGAACAGGTTCAGTAAAAACCCTAAACTCTCTCCACAGCCCTTTCCCTTTAGCCATGGCCGGTAAAGAAGACAAACCCGGTTCCGGAGGTGTCACCATCACTGGAGACACCAGCCAGTCCTCCGTACCTGCGATCTCAGCTGATAATCCTCAGCTCCAGATCACCACCATCAAGCTGAACGGTGCAAACTACGTTCGGTGGTCCAAATCGGTGCGGATGTACATAAGAGGAAGATCCAAGATAGGCTACATAACCGGCACAACAGCTAAACCAGCGGAAGGAGATCCTGCGTTTGATGTTTGGATGCTGAAAACTCCATGGTGATGACGTGGCTGGTCAACTCCATGACCACCGACATTGGAGCTAACTACCTTGGCTACGACACTGCCAAGGAGCTATGGGACGATGTAGCAGCGACATACTCTGACCTAGGTAATCAATCTCAAGTCTACGAGCTAACTATGAAATTGGCTACCATTACTCAAGGTCAAGAATCTGTTACACGCTATTATAACCTGTTAAAGCAAGTCTGGCAAGACCTAGACATGTTTAATGATCATGTTTGGAAGTCTGCAGAAGATCAAGCTTTCTTTAAAAAGACAGTTGATACTAACCGGATTTTCAAGTTCTTGGTTGGCTTGAATACGGATCTAGATGAAGTGCGTGGCAGGATCATAGCAAGGGATCCACTGCCATCCCTTGGTGAAGTCTTCAGCGAGGTTCGCCGAGAAGAAACTCGGCGTCGGGTGATGTTGGGATCCAGCAAAGAACTTCCGAGTACAGCAGAGTCTTCTGCCTTTGCCGCAGCACTAGGCAAGCCTAAGGAAGTGCCCTCTGAAGCCCTTGCCACATACCGAGGCTCGCCCTCTCGAGAGACAGACCCCAAGGCCAATCTCCGCTGCGATTATTGTGGCCGTTGGCGTCATACTCGTGCTGAGTGTAGAAAGCTGGCAGCCCACACTCGGAACAAGGAAGCTGGAGAAGGAAGCCAGCAACAGTTTCAATCCAAAGAGGGGAGTCAGCGGTACAAGCCTCGTGCCAATGCTGCCACTACTCAGAGTGACGGAGGGCTGTTGAGTAAAGAGCAATTGGAGCAGATTTTGTCATTGCTTAGGCCCCAGGTAGCTACTTCGGATCATCCTAATGGTTCTTCGGCACACTCAGGTACCCTAATCTCGACACACTCTCCTTGTAATGACTGGATTTTAGATTCTGGCGCATCTGACCACATGACCAATTCCCATTCTAAGTTTATATCCTATATACCCGACTCTGGTTCAAATCGAATCAAAGTTGCAGATGGTAATTTTGCCACTGTTGCAGGAAAAGGAAACATTCCCATATCCACCGAAATCATTCTCAAGTCTGTCTTACATGTTCCCAAACTAGCACATAACCTATTGTCTATTCACAAACTCACCCACGACACTAACTGTCTTGTTCGTTTCTATCCGTTTCATTGTGTTATTCAGGATCGGAGCTCGGGAGGGTGATTGGCAGAGGTAGCTTACGGGAGGGACTCTACTTTCTGGATGCGATGGATTCGTGTGTCGACAAAGGTCAGGGCTTGGCCTGTGCCAGTTCTTCTACTGTTTACGGAGAACTTATGCTATTACATTCTAGATTTGGACATCCGAGTTTTCATTATTTGAAACACTTGTTTCCTTCAAAATTTCATGGAATAAAACCTTCTAGTTTTAAATGTGATGCTTGTCAGTTTGCTAAGGATCATCGAGCTACTTTTCCTGCTCGTATGTACTCCTCTTCTAAACCCTTTTACTTGATTCATAGTGATGTTTGGGGTCCTTCAAAGATTTCAACTCTGTCTGGTAAAAAATGGTTTATCACTTTCATTGATGATCACACTAGAATGTGTTGGTTGTATTTTTTCACAAATAAAACTGAAGTTGAGGGAATATTTCGCCTGTTTCATAAAATGGTTTATACTCAATTTGGAGTCGGCATTTCCATCCTTAGAACCGATAACGGTACAGAATTTTTTAACACTAGTCTCGATTCCTTTCTTAAATCTGAAGGCATTGTTCATCAATCCTCGTGTCCTTATACCCCTCAACAAAACGGTATTGCTGAGCGAAAGAATAGACACCTACTAGAGGTTGCTAGAGTTCTTATGTTTTCAACTAATGTGCCTAAGTATTTTTGGGGGGATGCTGTTTTAACTGCTGCTTATCTTATAAATCGGTTGCCTAGCAAGGTTTTAAACTTCCAGACTCCGTTACAGTTTTTTCAAACCAGCTTTCCTCAAAACAGGTTAATTAGTAATCTGCCTTTAAGAATGTTTGGGTGTACCGTTTTTGTGTTAACTCCCTCCCAATTTCGAACTAAACTTGAACCCCGATCCCAAAAATGTGTTTTCCAGGGGTATGCTCCCAACCAGAAAGGGTACAAATGCTTTCATCCCCAAACTCGACGGTATTTTACATCTTTGGATGTGGTTTTTTGGGAAGCTCAGCCTTTTTTTACTACCTCGCTTCAGGGGGAGAATGTTACCACCGATTTCACTGATTTTTGGGAAATTGACAAACTTGTTCTACCCATAATGGTGTTTGAACCCAGAAGTGATAACCATAAGGTCCCCGTTACAGATGGAGATGCACAGGAAACGGTATTACAAAATACCAACCGTTACCTTCAGGTTTACACTCGGAGACCAAAGCAGACAGTGGTGGTGGAACCAACCGAGCTACCTCAACCTGATCACCCACATGATCCGAGTAATGAGGATTCTGAGCTCATATCCGAACCACCAATCACCACGACAGATAATACCGATCCCGACCTTGACCTTCCCATCGCTACCAGAAAAGCAGTAAGAGCTTGTACTAGACATCCTATCTCTAAATATGTTTCCTATGCTAAGTTATCCAGTCATTACAAAACATTTGTGTCAAGGTTAACTAATCAGTTTGTGCCAAGAAACATAATGGAGGCTTTGAAGGATGCGAACTGGAGTTCAGCAGTTGATGAAGAGATGCGAGCATTGCAGGATAATAATACATGGAGCATTGTTAGTCTGCCCGAAGGAAAGAAAAGCGTTGGATGCAAGTGGGTCTTTACAGTCAAGTGTAACACAGACGGCAACATTGAAAGATACAAGGCTCTACTGGTGGCTCGTGGCTTCACACAAACATATGGTTTGGACTATACAGAGACGTTTGCACCAGTCGCCAAGATCAACTCCATCCGAGTCCTTCTATCAATCGCTGTCAACTTGAACTGGCCGCTTCATCAGCTTGATATCAAGAATGCGTTCCTAAATGGAACATTGGATGAAGAAGTGTACATGACACTGCCACCAGGTTATGAAGAAACTCTCGGACCAGGGAAAGTGTGTCGGTTAAATAAGTCCCTATATGGACTAAAGCAGTCACCAAGAGCATGGTTCGAGAAATTCGGGACAGCAGTCAAATGCTTTGGCTTCATACAAAGCCAAGCAGACCATACCATGTTTATTAATCATCTACCCAATAACAAACTGGTTGTGCTTATTGTGTATGTAGATGACATAATAGTCACAGGAGATGATGAGGCAGGAATCGTGTTGATCAAGAAACAACTCGCTACAGAGTTTGAGATCAAAGACCTCGGGATGCTGAGATATTCTGGGATTGGAATTTGCGAGATCTACTGAAGGATTGTTCGTCAGCCAAAGAAAATACATCCTGGATCTGTTGGAGGAAACGAGGATGACTGGTTGCAGACCAGCCGAGACTCCCATGGAGGCAGCCTTAAAGTTCAGGCCTAGTGATAAGAGTGAAGTGAAAGATCAAGAACGTTATCAACGCTTGGTCGGGAAGCTGATTTATTTGGCTCACACTCGACCAGACATTACATTTGCTGTAAGTGTGGTAAGCCAATTCATGCATGCCCCAGGTGCAATCCACTTCGATGCTGTATACAGGATACTTCGATACCTCAAGGGATCTCCAGGAAAGGGGCTCATGTTCAAGAAACGCAATGGTCTCCAAATTGAAGCTTACACTGATGCTGATTGGGCAGGGGATGTGAATGACAGGAGATCCACATCCGATTATTGTACTTTTGTTGGAGGCAACCTAGTTTCTTGGCGAAGCAAGAAACAGACAGTAGTAGCAAGGAGTAGTGCTGAAGCTGAGTTCCGTGCAGTTGCTCACGGAATCTGTGAGGTTATATGGATAACTCGGTTGCTGGAAGAACTACGGATAAGTATACCAAAACCAATCAGAGTATACTGTGATAATAAAGCTGCTGTTGCAATCGCTCATAATCCGGTCTTGCACGATCGCACAAAGCACGTTGAAATCGACAAACATTTTATCAAGGAAAAACTAGATAGTGGCAAAATCTGCATGCCATATATCTCAACTACAGAACAGGTTGCAGACATCTTCACCAAGAGTCTCTACAAAGGTCAATTCACATATCTACTAAGCAAGCTTGCCATGGATGATATCCACGCACCAGCTTGAGGGGGAGTGTCAGATTACGTTGGAATATGTTGATATTATTTTATTCTGTTTATTCTGTACAGCTAGATAGAATATATTCAGTTAGCAGATTAGGCAATCAAGTTAGCAGATTAGGCAGTCGTGGGATTGAGCATCCTAACTTATAGGGATTAGTTACTACCTTACTTTGTATATAAATCCTCTACCGTTAAAGGGAATAATATATACTTTAAAACCTCTGAGAACGCTTACTATTTGACTACTAGATAAAAATGAGACTGCAGTATATAGAGACTGCAGTATATAAAGCTATTTGCACTTCCCAGAATACCTTGAAAACCATGACCGTATTGATTTGGGAGGCAAAAACAGTCCCAAGTCTGGAGGAATGCTAGAGGCAGACGTCTCCAGTTCATTCCTGCTAACATTTTTTTCAGTCATGTAATGGATAAGGATATGCGTAAAATGAGAAATTTCAATCTTAAGACATAGGATGGAAGTACCTTGATAAGGTCTTTTGATTAGGTGTAAAAAAGAACAAGGAAAACTCAGTCTCATTCTTCAAGGAATATGGAGTGAAGACAGCAGCCTGCCAATAAAAGACATCTTAGTCATCCAGATTAGGAACAGCAATTTCTCAAACAGGCTTGCCAGTCATGAAGGTTATAAGGCACAACAATCAAATAAGGATGTGTGTTATTGTGAAGCGAATATAGTAAGACACAATTTGAATAAAAATTAGTATAGCAACCTCCAGAACACCTCTGGGCCCACGGGACAACCTAAGAGATGCAAAATATTTTCCACCTCCAAAATCCAGATCAATGTCCAAGCAGGATACATCACTTTTGTTCTTGCGTAACTTCTTGACCCAGTCACCACTGTTCACAGGTTTGCAGCTTGTACCAAAGGCAGTTAAGGAAACGGTAAAATAAATTATGGCAGGATTAGCATAAAAGTTTACTGCTGATCCAGAAGGTACAGTTGCTTGTTTTCCGATATTCACACTACAAGAGGTAGAGGCATCTGCACAAAGAGAGAGTATTAGGTTGCACCACCAGGGATCACACGCAAACATAATTAAAGAGGAGAGTTCTGAATGTTTCTTCCACTTGCCTGTTTCAGTAAGGAGAACCTGGATATCAAAATGCAACAAATTAGACACCTGGACTGTAGGTAGAATATATATTTCTCTTTGTTCTCGTAGTGCAACTGCTGAACTTTTACCCTCTGAACCATCATTAGATGTGCCAGGCTGTCCGATAGGTATATCACGTCCAGTACTATGAATTAGAAAATGCAAGTCAGTCATATGTGCATCTTTGGATTTGAGGCTGCAGTATGCAGTGCTGAAGGAATATTTCGTTGAATCAGTAGAGAGAGCCTTCCGAACTTTATAGCCTAATTTATCAAAAATTCCAGAAAGACGAACAGCCTTTCCGCCTTTAAAATCATCTGACCATCCCACAGAGACAGAACTCATCAAATTGATATTGTCGTCTGGAACTTCAGGCCGAAAAGCAAATAAGAAGTTGCCTGCAAAAGGAAATGCCTTTACATGAGCTTGGGGGGATATAAAAAGCCGTACCATGGAAGTAAAAGTAAAAAGGCAGAGGCAATGGTGTTGTTACCAGTTAATAACATACAATATTTGATGCAGAGAAAAGTTACAATAACATTATGAGGATGATGCAAAACACTACTCGTAAATGTATAACCATTTCTACATGCAAGCATCCAGATAATAAATGTACTCTAGCAAACAAAAGCTTGAGAATGGAAAAATGAGACTATGTGGAGGGGTAAGTAACAAAGTGATTTATTTAACTAAACAATGTTGCCACTACCAGGTTTAGAAATCTGAAAGGTTTTGTATCCATACCAACACTCAATGACATTAACGTCTTCTTCAGTCCACCAGATGAGTTTATGGCATCAAATGTCGCCAAGGTATCATCAATTGCATCTCCTGTTTTCAGGAATACCGAAGCGAATACATCTTCATTTTCTTGAGGTCGTCTAAATCGTACTTCCATTGAGAAACTAGTTTCATTATGTATTCTTATCAAAGGGGACACCACAATCTTCAAACCATCCTACAAACCAAGGAATAAATCAATGAAGAAATTGATAAAGTAGTTTACAAAATTGATTAAATAAGAAAATGATCAAGTTAAACACCTCAGATCTTCGTGAAATGTCAACAACAACCAATGGCCCAGGGTATGTTTTTGAATCTGCCAAAAGGGATTTACAATTAGAAATATGTAAAGATATGTCACCTGAACCATCTCAACTGATCAGAGACATTCCATAACTAGGATCTCAACCACCCCAGCTGGAGTTCACAAGTCATGATCAGATGCACAGAATGGTGATGCAAACCTTGAGGTGACGTGATTCTTGTTCTCCAAGCTACTATTTGAGATCTCACTACAGAAAGTTGAATTGCTGATGTGATCCAAGATGCACCATTAGAAAGTTGCATAGTGACAACTGATCCATTCTCCACATTATGGTCTGCTGATGTATGCCTAATCAAAACACAATAACAAGAGATTAAAAACCAAAGGAATATTTATTCTACCAAGTACTACAGAATAATTCGTATACAATACATGTTAATTTCTCATAGGTAGAAGTTTACATTTACTAACCTAGCTGTGTATTAGGACTCGTCTCTTCACTCTATATAAGGAGACGAGCCTCCTCAACTAATCAATAATACAATCCAAAATTCTCCACCAAACTCTTTTATTTTCTATATGAAACCTAATTCCTTCTTCCTCCTCTCCTGAAATCTTGCTCTAAACTCCAACAACAATGACTTAAACCGATTCAGAGGCTTCATCTCATACTGAGGTTACTTCCAAGCCTATTGAGGCTATTCCAACCTCTTGTACGGATAAGAACTACCTTCAATGGTCATCATCAATCCTCATGTTCATCCATGGAAGAGAAAAGAAGGGCTACATGTCAAGCAAAACTGAGCAGCCAACCGAAGGGGATCCTCAGTTTCCATCCTATATATTGAAGATAACCCGATAAAGTCATTGCTAATCAATTCTATGACAACTCAGATAGGGGAGAAACTTCTTCTTCCTAAGAATGCTAACTGTAGAGATACCATGGCTAATTAAGTATCTTTGTGTTTTATTTCAATATTAATTCTTAAAATAGTTAGGAAGATATCCTATTTCCATTTGGAAATACAGTTCTGGTTAAGGTAGGTCTCTTTTGTAGTTTTCTATTTAACTCATTTTGAGGAATAATACTAAGCATAACGGGTATCATTAAACCCTAAAGTTTGGCATGGTATCATATCTTGGTTGATTCAAACTCTAGCCAACCGGCCATCGCCAACTCTCTCACACTCTCTGTTTTAGAACATCTCCCCGATCGTCGATTCTCTTCTTTCTTTTCTTCACAAAGCGACCATCAAATTCGGTGCAGTTGGCGAGGTTGTTACACAGGGAAGTACGGGTAAAGTGTTGTCAACCTAGACACTCATTCCAACCAACCCTACTTCTGCAGACTATGAGAACTACATCTTAGTCCACAAGTTGACAAAGGATAACTATTTACAATGGTCGCAATCATTCCTCGTCTTCATTGGCAGTAAAGGAAAGGAAGGTTATCTCACTAGAGAAACAACAGCTCCTAATGAGGCAGATGTGAAATACAAATCATGAAAACTGAATGACAACCTAGTTAAACATGGTTTCTTAGTTCCATGACGACCCCCATTGGTGATCATTTTCTTCTTCACAAGACTGCCAAGTATATTTGGGAGCATGCTTAAGATGCATACTTGTTTAAAGAGATAATAGGGTAGAAATTATTCTGTATTAAATCAGCTGTACAATCTCTTCTTTATATTTTAGAGTTGGAATATCCTACCTTACGTAGGAGAACTAAATTAGGATAACTACCTAAAAAGGAAGATGATAATAAATTAGGTTCCTAATCGGATAAGGAAACTTTCTACAACAGATTAATATCTATATATCTTCAACACTCCCCCTCAAGCTTGGTGGTGTAGATATCATACAGCCCAAGCCTGCATATCATCTTCTTGAATATGTCCCTGGGAAGTGCTTTGGTAAAGATGTTTGCAGCTTGTTGACTAGAAGGTACATAGTCAATCTTCACAACCCCTCCAGTTACCTTCTCCGATATAAAATGTCTATCAACCTCAACATGTTTTGTACTTTCACTATGGATAGGATTTTTAACAATAGCTAAGGCTGATTGACTATCACACAACATCGTTACTGGACCATGCAATGTGATCTTCAATTCCTCCAGAAGTCTTCGAAGCCATATACCTTCACAAAGTCCATGTGCAACTGCCCTATATTCAGCCTTCGCACTACTTCGTGCTACCACTTCTTGTTTCTTACTTTTCCACGTGACCAAATTACCCCATACATAGGTACAATATCCAGTCGTGGATCTTCTATCAGTTAGATCACTAGCCCAACTAACATCCGTATACATTGCTATGTTTCGTTGGTCAGATTTCTTAAATAGCAAACCTTGACAAATCGGCTGCCAAGTCGGGTACTCAAGTTTTAGTCTCCTAGACAGGTTCTTCTTGAGTGCTATCCTCAGCTGGCTAGCTTCACATCGGATTTACCACCCCGTATTTTTGGTTGTACTGCGTTTGTGCATCTCTTTCCGACACAACGTGGTAAACTTGATCCTCGCTCTATTAAATGTGTATTTGTTGGTTACTCCAAAAACCAAAAGGGCTATAAGTGTTACTCTCCTTCTACACAGAAGTTTTATAACACTCGTGATGTCTCATTCTTTGAAAATCAGCCAATTTTTCCCAATACTGACATTTAGGGCGAGTCTCTGAACACAGAATCTCAGTTTTTGGATCTTATCTCACTAGGTATATTGTCTATAGATGCAGCAGGAACTATCGACATGGCAGAGCCAGAGACTACACTACATGGGGAGAGGGTTTGACCAGAATTGAAGGTGTACAAAAGGAGAGTTACTGCTGCCAAAAATGACCAACATTTGGATAGTAATCCTGTCCAGGACAACCTGAATCTGGGAGGTGCCACTCCTGTTGATACCAACATTCAGCAGGAAGCTGAAACTGAAGTGGAAGAAGCACCGAACTTACCGGATAATCTGCATATCCCTATTGCTCTTCGTAAGGGAACAAGGATTTGTACTCAATATTCCATTAACCAACGGGTCAGCTATGAGGGATTGAGTAGCAGTTACCGAAGCTTTATTACAAGTCTTGGTACTGTTGTAATTCCTCAAAATATACAGCAAACATTACAAGGGAACAACAAGCTGTCATGTAAGAGATTCAGGCACTTAAAAAACACCAAACCTGGACTGTGGTCAAACTTCCTCCCGGAAGGAAAACTGTCGGCTGTAAATGGGCGTTTACAGTGAAGTACAGGTCAAATGGTTGTATAGAAAGGTTTAAAGCAAGGTTAGTGGCTCGACGGTTCACTCAAACCCTTGGAATTAACTACGAAGAGACTTTTGCTCCTGTAGCAAAAACTCAAAACTATCAGGATTCTTTTATCTTTGGCTGTGAATCTTGACTGGCCATTACATCCACTGGATGTAAAGAATGCTTTTCTAAATGGCGAGTTAACAGAGGAAGTTTACATGAATTTTCCACCAAGCATGGAAAATGCTGCAAGTCGTGATACATCGTGCAAACTCAGGAAAGCACTCTATGGATTGAAGCAATCACCTAGAGCATGGTTCGATCGATTCACCAAGGCTATAAAGGAAGGAGGCTATTATCAGTGTCAGACAGACCACACATTGCTTGTTAAGCATGTAGCCTCCGGAAAGATGTCTATCCTAATTGATTATGTGGAGGACATCGTAATTATAGGTGATGACATAGAGGAGATTGATAACCTGAAGAAAAGACTGGCAACCGAGTTTGATCTAAAGGATCTTGGTGAGCTAAAGTATTTTTTGGGTATGGAGGTTGCTAGGTCGAGTAAGGGCATTTATTTATCACAGAGAAAATATGTTTTGGATCTCCTTCGAGACACATGAATGCTTGGTTGTAAACTTGCAACTACTCCAAGACCCGAATAGGTGGTACGAGTATGTTTTGCAAGCTGGTAGACCTCAATATTAAAGAACTGAGCCTTTTTATTCTGCAATAGCTGAGGAAAAATGCGTTCCAAATACGCAAAGCTCGGATGTCCGAGACAAAAAATGCCACAAAAGAAATTCATTATCACAACTATCTATAATAGAAACTACATGTGCTAGGCTAAGTCTATCAATTTAGTGTGGCCCCTCCATACTTTTAGCCGGCAACACATAAGCCGTCACTAACTTCAATTTTTCCAATCATCTTCCCTGATCCCACTTCCTGCAACAGGCAGCCAGAAGACCCAACCTTAGCTTCACAATTTAGATCTGAAGGAAGTTGACTAATGGAAAGAAGATTGCAGTTCAACTTCAGAACATAGAGAACTAGAAAAATGATGATTTGCAGCGAAAGTCAAACCCAACCAAAACCCTCTACAATGGCAAGATTACCATCGCATACCCTAACACCAGCCTTCTTAGGATAGGGTTTCAGATCATGAATCTACTCCTTTCGCCAGTCATTGTGTGTGAAGCACCTGAGTCCAAGATCCAAACATTCTGAGAAGTATTATGTAGAAGATAGGTAGTAGGAATCATACCGTGATTACCAAACACGCTCAAGAAGCCCCCTGAGGTAGAAGGGGACGGTTGAGCACCTTTTAATGCCTGTGTCACCATGTTTTGGATTGCTGCAAGTTGTCCAGGAGAGAATTCAGGTGCAACAGTTGACGAGACACTCGTCGGACCAATACTGGCAGAATTGGCACGTGCCTGAATAGCCCGAAGTTCGGACTTAGATTTCTAGCCTTTAGGCTTACCGCCAAGTAGCTTCCAACATTCCTCTTTTACATGCCAAAGCTTACCGCAGTGCTCGCAAATGTCAGGTTCTTTATCAGAACTTGGTTGAACTGATTTTCCTGTTGTTTTTCCGATTTTAGAATAAATAACAATGACAGTTTTTTCACTATGAGTGCAGACCCTTCATGATTAATCTTCTTGCCAGCCAGCATCACCTGACGACGGTAATCCTCCTGGCGAATCTCAGCAATGGCTTCCTCTAAGGCAAGGAAGGGTTTTGTGGCCATGATTCGTCCCTTGGCAGCATCGAGCTCGTAGTTGAGCCCAAGAAGAAAGTGTACGGTGCGCTTCTTCTAAATTGCTTTCCTGTACGTTTCTGCATCTTTCGTAGTGTCCCAATCGTAAGTCCCGTACAGACCCAGCTGCAGCCAAGCGTGAGACAGAGTATTGTAATACTAATTTATGGTCATCTCACCTTGCTTAAGGTTGAATATTGCGGTTTCCAGTTCCAATAAAGCTGAAGAATTATCAGTGGTGGAATAGGTCTTCTTGGCATGATCCCATATGGATTTAGTCGTAGTATGAAGTAGGTAGTTATTACTTATATTCGGATCCATGGTTGAGATCAACCAGAACCAAACTAAATTGTCATCATTGTTCCATTGCTCAAACTTTGTATTTGTTGCGTTAGGTTTTGCAGCAGTGCCGATAAGGAATCCTCCTTTGGATCGACCAATAATAAACATTTGCACTGATATGGAACATTGGAGATAGCTCTTGCTGATGAGTTTTGGGATAGAGAGACCACCGGATAGGAGGTCAGGATTAGAAGCCATACTCTCTGTTACTATCGGCAGAGGTGGTTGGAGCGGTAAAGGTTGCAGAAGAATCGTCACTATTGTAGCTCATGACAGTACAAGAAGAAGATGAAGAAAAAAACTAGCGGTAGTAGGGTTTACCGTCGGCTCTGATACCATGTTTAAAGAGATAATAGGGTAGAAATTATCCTGTATTAAATCAGCTATACAATCTCATCATTATATAGAAGAGTTGAATATCCTACCTTACGTAGGAGAACTAAATTAGGATAACTACCTAAAAAGGAAGATAATAATAGATTAGGTTCCTAATCAGATAAGGAAACTTTCTACTTTCTACAGCAGATTAATATCTATATATCTTCAACAATACTCAAATGTGAACAACATGAGAAAGATTCTTGATATTGGAACTCGCCTCTACAACCTCAAACAAGGTGATAAATCAGTGTCTGAATACTATAATACCCTATGTCATCTATGGCTTGAGATCGACAAATATCACTCTCCAGCTTGGTCTTGTCCTAAGGATGCAGCTCTCTACAAGGAAATTGGTGGCAGAAACCCATACAATTTAATTCCTACTGGGTTTAAACGACAATCTGGATGAAGCTCATGGTAAGGTAATGAACAAGAAACCCCTACCTGAGCTACGAAAGGAGTTTGCTGAAATTCGGTAGGAAACCAACACGCGTCGTGTAATGCTACCAAGGATTCCCAAGGTGGCTGAGGAGAACTCTACCCTTGCATTAAAGAGAGAAGAAAGGTTGGAAAGGCCACAGTGCGAGCACTGTAAAAAAAACTAGACAGATAAAGGAGTGTTGGGGCATCGTGGGTAAACCAGCAAACTGGAAGCCAAGGAACAAGTGTCCAGGAAGGGCTCACTCTGTTGAAAAGACTAATAACTTTGGTACTGCTGAACCATTCTCGGTTGGGCAAATGGAAGCTTTTGTTGGTTCATCTGAACAACATACTGGAATGTTCGCAACTGAAGGTATTGTTTCTCGAGCTTATCTCAGTCATCATAATAAAGCTAATATGTGGATTCTCAATTTTATTGATAACATGACAAGGGATATCTCAATTATTAGAAACCTTCACCCTTACCCAAAATATTATGGAGTAAGAATTTCAGATGGGTCCCTTGCCCCGATTTTGGGAGTTGGAAAAGTTTATATAAATTTCGCACTCACTCTATTTCCAATTCTCTACGTCCATTAGTTAGACTGTAACTTGGTTTTTGTTAGCCAAATCATCAGGTCTCAAGTGTGGTGTTGTCTTTGGTACTAGATTATGTGAGTTTCAAGTAATTGCTTCGGGGAAAACCATTGGCAAGACGGAACTCGTTGACGGGCTATACTTGTTGCAAGGGATGGATCTAGTGGATGGAAAAAGGGATGTTTCTCATGTAGCATTGAGTCATGTTGAATCTCAGATTATGTTATGGCATTATCGCCTTGGTCATTCGAGTTTTCCTTATCTTGAACAATTGCTCACGCATTTATTCAGTATTAAAGGAACTCTTCGACTTAATTGTGACGTGTTAGTAACTTAGTATGCTAAGCACAATCGTTCAGTCCACTATCTTGTATCTTATACTCCAACTCATCTGTTCTCCATCATACATAGTCATAAATGGGCAATGGCTGTACAAGGCGGAACTAGGGGGGAGCCACGACGACCACCTCCCCCAGTATTAAGTCTAAAATTATATCTAAAATTTGGTATTTTCAGAATTTGGCGTCAGCGTAAATGGGGTCCCTCGAGGGTTGCCTTCCTGAATGGTACACGATGGTTCATCACTCTAATTGATGAACAAACACAATTGGCATGAACATTCTTCATGAAGGACAAGTTGGAAACAACATGTGTATTTCAAAGGTTATATACTCTGTAAACAATATGAGATCCATTCAGAACCTCTTCCCAACAACTCGAGTTATTCAGTTCTTAACATGGTATCAGAGGCTTTGATGGCCGAAAGGTCTTGGCATGGAATCCCGGTAGCCCCCCAGTAGAACAATTTATTTTGCATAAGGCTTGGTAGACTTTTGCAAGCTTCAATTTCCTCTCATGGGCTTTCGTTTGAGGGGGGCATGTTAGTAAATAATATGAAATCCATTCAGAACCCCCTCCCAATAACCCGTATTCGAGTTATTGGGATGCAAGGGTTCTTAACATATACTACGACTGAAACTCAGTCTCAAACTAAGATCCGAACGAGTTTTCCGAACTGACAATGCTCGAGAAGAATGACCAACTTCTGGATATGACAAGCTTGTGTTAAGCACCAACATTCCAAAATATTTGCGGGGTGAGGCTCTTATCACAACCACATATCTAATTAATCGACTACCGAGTCGAACCCTCAAGTACAACACACCTCGAAAACAACTACTTCAGAGTTACCCTCACATTCATTCTTAGCTGATCTCCTTCTGTGAGTCTTCGATGCACTGCATTTGTGCAATTGTATGCTCACCGACACTCTAAACTCGATACCAGGTCGATTAAATGTGTACTGGTGGGTTATTCAGCCCACGGAAAGAGCTACAAATGCTACTGCCCTCACTCTCAAAAGGTATACCATACAGTGGGCGTAAGTTTTTTTAAAGTTGAATCATTTTTCCCCCAACTCCGCTTCAAGGGCAGACGGCTGTAAGTGATTTGCAGTTGTGGGATATCATTAGTGACTTGGCCCTTGAACCTGTGGAACTTCTTCCCTCCAATATGGTAGTACAAGAAGAGGCTACCACTGCTCTTGAAGTTCCATAAGGTGTTGATGAGGTCACAGATATTGTTGATGACAATCCAAGACCCCTAGGCGGGGGCTTCTTGCTGCTGAGTTCAAAATGGGGCAGGGGCTCATGTTGAATGGTTGTTGAGTTGATATGAGATGTTGAGTTCAAAACAATGATTCTAGTTGCTAATTTGTGATTGTCTTGTGGGTTTAAACATTAAACAATGATTCTTATTGGTTTAGGTATGGTGAATTGGTAATGCAATTTACAAACTATTTATTATAATTTATCAATTTTGTTAAAAATGCTTAATCACGCCTAGGCAAGCTAGGCGCCAAGCAATGGCTCACCGACAAGGAGTGATGGAGTTAAGCTATGTCCGGACGAGGCAATAAATTGCAAACGTTCATACAAAAGCTTTGCCTATAAACTTATTTGAAGAACTTGATTATACAGCATTTGCACCTCCAAGCTTGAGAGGGTGTGTAGATTAATAGAAGAATACCCAAAGTAGTTAGTTATCATATTTATTGTATATAGCTACTTATACTAAGTAAGGTTGTGAGAATAAATAGGATCTCCTGGTTAAGGTCGGTCTTTGTATATACTCAGTATTCTATATATCAAAGAATTTCTTCCTCAATATTCTATAGGATAAGTAGCATACACACGCATACAAATTCATAACACAGATAACAACTAAGACCGGAAAATAAGCAAAGCTATAAAACTTGAGTACCTTAGAAAAATTGAACCAGATTTTCCTTTGACAACTTTAATACTTCTGCCTTCACCAAGATGACATGTAAGTTCTAAACCTGACTGGTTTTCCACCTGCAAATTATCAAAGTGCTTTCGATTTACAAAGTCCAGAACATGACACTCGGTGATGTGCGAACTTGGAGCGAGACATGCAATACTGACTTATACCAAGAGAAAAATTACTCAAAATTACTTCTTGATGACCTTTGGCAAATGAAGGAATAGAGGTGAGAACCAGAAGATTATAAAATACATACACACCTTGCAGCAATTAGACAGAATTTTTGAGCTCCTCACAGAGAATGGACCAGCCAAGTCTAATTTCCCGATCATGAAAAGAAGTACATCAAGAGCAAGCTCACTTAATGATATATGCACCTGCCAGGATTCCAAAATATAATTTTCCATTTGGAATTGTTGGGCAGGTAGGAAAGCAAGTTAAAGACTTCAATGAGGAAGCTACAGGAAGAAAACATTACCTCATCAGTTCTGCAGTAGATGTCAACTGGTAATTTGTGGTGGTTTGTTCTGGAGTCGACTCTTGAACGGTAAAATGTACATATATCAACTGGATGAGCAAATTCACTCCTATGAAACGAAAAAAAAACGGAAAAAGAATGAAGCGAAATACATAGAAAAAGTACAGGAGTTTTTTCATTTTTTATGAACAAGAAATTTTTCATATTGTAGACCCACCATTCACTTCTTTGAGAATCAAAGTAATGAAGTGAAGCAGTCGACGTGCTCATAACTCTGGTTTTGCTAGACAAAACTTGAACATTGGTTTGGGAATTGCTGATGCAACAACGAAACAAGGGAGACCTATCCTTTGAATCTAAAAGTTCATGAACAATAGTAATGTTAATACTACTGCTTTCTATTTGAACGCACAGAGGACTCCCACTCTGCATGGAACTTTGGCTTTGATCTTGCTGGACAGCAGGTGACACATTCATTCCAGAAACAGATGTCTCCGGCAAGTGACAAGCTGATGTTGTGACAGCAGGAGCCAGAACATTACCCTGAAAAACTTTGAACTTGAAAGGATTTCCAGGCTTCCTGACAAACTCTGGAACACCATGCGCAAAAGCAACAGCATAGTCGTTCTTTTTGTTGACCAGGTAAAATGTATTCATCGCCAACTTATTATATGGTTCCCAGTCGATCTCGTCTTTAGAATTTTCTGGTTCACGAGAGAGGACTTTCCAAAGTGATCCTGTTTTATCACTTGTGCTACCTATATCAACAAAACTTGATCCCGGGCAGTAGCTCAATCGAAATGGTTCACCATCATGATTCTTAGCGTGCAAAGATATCAAGGAGAACCATATGGTCGATGATTTCCATACCCTTTCCACATTGTATTTGACCTGCAAATAATTTGACGATGGGTTATAGAAACTCACAATGTAGTCAAAATCAGGATTCCACATGTAATAAAAAACATGGGTGAAATCGGAATCGTAGTTTTAAGTTTTTAATCGTAAAATCGTAAGATTTTATAAACTACTATCGAAACCTTAAAGTCAACAACATATTAAGAATAAATATGTAATTAAGCCAAACATTTTCATGTTTCAAACCTTAAAGTCAACAACATATTAAGAATAAATATGTAATTAAGCCAAACATGCATATCTATGTTATTTGAGTTAGTGAGACGAAAAAAAAGACCATTACCCAATTTTGAAAAGTCTAGATAAGAAAACCAATTTAATTTAATTATTTTTGTTCTGACTTATATGTAGTTGTACAATATATAATTAGATGTAGTTCTGACTTAAAAAAAAAAAAAAAAAACCATTACACAACTTTGAGAATGTCGGCTCTTAAGCAGTCATTCGAGGAAGTAATAATTAGATTTTAAACATTTTTAGTAATAACTTCTAACTTAATTAATCAAAATCTCAAAACAAAACCAATTTAATTGTCTTTGTTCTGACTTATGTAGTTGTACAAACTGGTAATTTCTCCTAGAAAGTGAAATCGTAAAATACAAGAAAAATCGTTGATTTTATAAGATTCTAAGATTTTGATCGAGATTTTACTAGATCTCACGACCGATAGATTTTGCATGGAATCAAGATCGCTAGAGACTAGTGAAATCGTAAAACCGTAAGATTTTAAAATTAAAATCAGGATTTTGACTACGTTGGAAACTCATATAACCTCCAAGTGACTAAAAAAACAAAATGCAAGTCCTTGAACTCGCAGCAATAAATATAACACCACCCATCCAAAAAGACAAAGTTTGATCTTGAAAGTCGCATGCTATATGAAGAACAGTTCTAGTTAACATAATTCTTTTATCTCAGGAGAAATGAAACTGCAAAAGTATGGTGTCTCAAACATCTGAACCACCAGCTCAAGTTTACATTGCTGACAATTAGTTAATGTTGGAATACGTAGTCTATTTTATTATAATATCTATTTACATTTATTTGGTAGCTTAGGTAGGAAGTTAACTTTCCTAGTTAAGGTAGAAAATTATTCTCTGTATTACTATATATTTGTAGTTAAGCCGTAATAATACAGCTAATCATTCAAAGAGTTAACTAAAGTTGGCGGGATATCAGATTCTAACTCTCTGAAACCCTAAGTGTCGACGCCTAAACCCTCGTCTTCTTTTTTTTTTTATTACTGCCATGAAAAAATCTGTGGTCTCAGAAGTCAAGTCTGGAAAGACTTCAGACACAACGAGTGTTGGAAATCCAACAATGGTCAGGAAGATATCTTTCCTAGGTAAGGTAGAAAACAAATCTTTGTATTACTATATATTTGTGACTTAAGCTTAATAATACAACTAATCATTTAGAGAGTTATCTAAAGTTGGCGGTTAAAATAAGGCAAAATACACTAGGTGAGCCCAAGCTAGCCTATCCGAGCTCGTCACGAGCCTGAGCCCGAGCCCGAGCCAGCAAAAATTCAGGCGAGCCCGAGCCCGAGCTAGTCTGAAGCTCGGCTCGGCTCATATACAGCCCTAGATGTGACTCGTGAGCTTGGGTATAGGGGATGGTTTTTTTTTTTAAATTGAATTTTTTATTTTATGTTGGTTTTACTAAACTATTGGGAAAAAAATCATGCAGGACAAAATGTTAACTATTTTGCACGGTCAACTAACATTGTCGTGCAACATAGCCAACTTAACGATTGAATCTAATGATATGACAGAATTCAAAATTAATCAAATAGTTAGTAACAACCACTAAATTACCAATACTTTGTAGTTATATATGTAATTTGGCTATAGTTAATGATTGAATCTAATGATATGACAGAATTCAAAATTAATCAAATAGTTAGTAACAACCACTAAATTACCAATACTTTGTAGTTATATATGTAATTTGGCTATAGTTAATGACATCCGAGGGTATTTTGCCTTCAAAAAATTCTAAAACACATGACGTATTAAGAGAAACTGAGAGAATAACCATGGGCAAGAGAATAACCAACCAAATGGAACAAATAATGGTAACTGCAATAAAGTGCTTCTAAGAGTAATATTATTTCTTTAATAAAAGAAATCAACTTTATCAGATTCAGGGTGAACTCTTAGTTACCCTGAAAAGAGCTCTATCTCCAGCAAGAGAATAATGAATTGTACCAGCCATATTATACTTATTTCCTTCTCCTTGCACTGCAAAATACATGTGTTGATGCACATCTTGAACTGCAACTATGGCACCTGCAAATAAGTCAAGTAAAAATTCTTCAATTAGCTCGCAAGTGCATGCATATGTGATTTACATTTACACATACATCTGTAAAGTAACAAGGGATAAAAATATTATGGAGTCATTCGTACAAGCATAAAAATATTTCTACTCATTTAAGTTGATCACTAGGGTTAATGAAAAGCCATAAGCATCATCTAAATCCTGGTGGAAGTCAATGACTTTTTAGGTTTGTTAAGAGTTCAAAATAGAAGAATCATACTGTAATGACTTAAATGGACTTAGTGTCCTACAATCTTCAATAAATAAATAAATACTCACATTTTTTAGTAATGGTTGTGAATCTAACCAAGGTATATCCTATCGAAGTGAGCTTCTTTATGCTTTATAAAGTTCAACATTAACATTAAGCATACAGAAACAAAAGCCTGGCTGTAATCTGATAAAAATAACATTTGGGTTGTAAACTAGTCAATTATAAGAGAATCCCTACCATCAGGAACCATAACCTTAAAATCTCTGGCATTGCCTTCGTCTGTTGACAAGCGTTTCTTCATTGGGTCATTAGTAGTCTCTTCAGCGTGTGTAGCAGAAAAGGATGAAAGCAAAGAAAAAATCATCTGGATAAAACCACATTACATAGTAAGTTCATAAATCAGAGAGACAAATTTCGAAACACCACAGAGCTTCTTTCATCTCAATGAAATTCCCTGCACTTTTCAGGATCACTCACCTTGATTTCGGATAGTGATATAGTCATATCAAAACCTGAAATTGAACCCTGACCGGCCCAAACCTCAGCTAGGTTTCCAGTTCCATTATTTGGCTTCTCAGCTGTAACAGAGACAACCAAATGCTTCAATATGTCATTTCGGTGACTTGTATGGCTCCCACACATGGGCCGAGACGTCATAGCAAGATCTCCATAAGAAAGAGAAGATGGTTCGTTTGATTCCACAGAAGAAAAATGAGGTGTTTGATTTCCAGTTTTTAACTGTTCTCCAATAACCTGTGAACTGATTGACATGCGAGAAACTTGAAATACTAGTTCCCTCAATATGTTTTTTGGCTGAAGTTTCATGCAGATGTCAACTGAAATCACAAGTTCCTGAAAGCCACCTGCAAACATTCAATTATCAGAACTGATATACAGCAACACTAGCAAACAAAAAATGAAACTGACACACACCAGAGACGTCTTCAACAGCAAGAACAAGAGAAAGCTCTGACATATTCAACGAAGAAGCTTCAGGTGGCTCCCATTTGGACTGTTGAGTTGAACCCAATGCTTCTTGGACCCTCCTTTCATTACATTCAGTGTGTTCAGATGGTGAATCTATGATAGATACAATATCTGTCATGCGGTGAAGGAATGAAGCAAAACATTGGCCCAACAGTGAAAGAGCTTTAACTTCAAGGAACAAAGGACCACCCTGCTCAATAGCATAATGTGCCACTCCTATTAGAAAAAAGAAAGGATTTGAATAGAAGGAAGTCAGGACTCATGCAAGAGGACCAAAAGACGATAGTCATTCTCATTTCTTTTTATTGGATTTTTACTTTCATTAATCATGCAATAAGAGAGAATCACTAATGTTCATTTTCATGATGGCATAAAGTAAGATAAACATAGACTATGAAATCTATTTCGTGAACTGGTACCTGTATTTCCAATGAAATAGTCCGCAGATCTCCACCGAGCAAAAGCAGGGATGTAAGTTTATTGTATTGATGAGCTGTGACTAGCTTCTTTGCAGAGCATCTTGAGACTGTAAGTACATCCAGTTCAGCATTTATAATAACACAATAACTTGCAGATAGGCTTGTGACTGATGAAGTAAAATCAGAAGTTTGAGATAATGTGTAGGAAGGAATGCTTAATGCCTCAGCTTCATTCCTCAAATGAGAACTCCCGGCTATATTTACAAGGCTATAACCTTCAAGCGACTTATCCAGTATATTTCTTTGACTTAACCAAACAGAAACTTTGCAATTAGGAAGAGATATCTCATGTGTGCAATTTTGAGCTTGTTGCACTAAATTGTAGCTACCAGAATGACTAGAACCATTTTCCATCAAATCTTCAGATCTGAAAATTGCAGAACGTATTTCTGCCAAATGAACATGGACTTCCAGTTTTGTTTCTTCACATGATATGTCCAGATTACTTTGATGAGCAAATATCCCAATTCCATAACTGCTTGGATCAGGGATCACTGAATTTTCTTCACTGCCAAATGCATCCTCAATGTCAATATGACCTTCAACCCTGTCATGTATCCTTGCTTTTTGAAGAATCATATCTATTTCCCTGAATGAAAAGGAGCTTTCAATTTTGCACAGAAGAATACTTTGAATCAAAGGTGCTCCTTCTACATCAGCTTCTTCAGACACCATATACGTTTGATGTGAACAGCCAACCAAGTCAAAGCTACCATGGGGATAAGTGAGCGAAAAAAGACCTGCTACAACCTGAAAAGGGTAAAAGACTGAGATTCAGCCAAGAACCAACAAAAGTAGAATTTGTGATATTCTTTTCGACTCATTTATACCAGCAAATGAAGGTGACGGAGATAACGACAAGATTGGCTGTTGAATATGTTAAGTATATTATTATTTCCCTAATTAGTAATCTGGTTGCCTAGTTTGTAAGGATACTAATATAGGAAGAAGTTTAGGGAGTTTAGGAGTTATCTTATTAAGGAGTTCTTCCTAAAGTAGAACTCCTACCTCTCTTGTATAAATATAGAGGCTGTGCCTCGTAACCTAATATACAAAAATTTGTAGAAATATTCTTAGGAATATTATTATTACAGCTGTACTGATTGTTATTACCTTTTCCTACGTATAGAAACATAGAAAGTAGTTAAGGGAGTATATTCTAATATCTTCTAATTATAGTAGGTCTCTTGTATATAAACTCCTATGTAGTTTGGTTAACCTAATAATATATACGAAGGTATTTTGCCTCGTTCTTCATGGTATCAGAGCTCCGGTTATAATCAAGCCGCCGACTCTTCTTCTTCTTCGTTCTTCTTCTTCTCAAACACCTTTGTCAAAAATGACAAAACCTTCTGAATCTTCTGAGATCAATTCCGGCTCCACAGAGAGCACGGTTCATCATACCAATCATGAGTCCTATACTGCGACCATGGCAACACACAAGCTGGATGGGAAAAACTACCTACAATGGTCTAAATCTATTCAGATGATCATTGCTGGACGCGGGAAATTCGGATACCTGACGGGAACTACAGAGAAGCCGGAGGAATCTGCTGCAACCTACCAGACTTGGTTTGAGAATGACAACTTGGTCAGGTCATGGCTGTTAGCCTCTATGCAGCCAAGCATTGGAGAGAATTATCTTCTCCATCAATCAGCCAAGGATGTGTGGGATGATGCTAAAGACACATACTCCACAACTGACAATTCCTCAGCTCTGTTTGAGGTTGAGGCAAGGTTGTACAACCTGAAACAGGGAGATATGGACTCTACCGAGTTCTTTAATCATCTCTATCGATCATGGCTTCATCTGGATATGTATGAAGCGCAACCCTGGGAAACTGCAAAGGATTCTGCCCTATTCAAGAGTTTCATAGAAAAGAAACGAACTATACAGTTCCTTCTTGGCTTGAACCCGGAACTTGATGATGTAAAAGGTCGAGTTATGGGAAAGAAGCCGTTTCCCAGTCTTAAGGAGGCTTTTGCTGAAGTTCGAAGGGAAGAGCATAGGAGGCATCTCATGTTACCTGAGGTTAAAACTCAGGAAGAAAGTTCAGCAATGGCTGCATATGATCAGTTCCGTAACAACAGATTTGGGAAGAATAAACAGCCCTCTGATCAAGGGAAAAATACCTTATTTTGTGATCATTGCAAGAAGCCTTATCACACAAAGTCTCAATGCTGGGAGATTGTTGGGAAACCAGCTGATTGGAAGCCCCGATCAGAAAGGAAATATAAAGCCAATGCTGTCACAACTATTGGATCTTCGAGCATGGAGAAAGAAGGATCTGGGCTGATGTTTTCCAAAGATCAGATGGAGCAGCTGAAATTGATGTTCGAGAAACTTGGAAGTTCTGGACAGTCCTCAACTGAGAATCATACAGGCTTGTTTACTAAGCAAGGTACAATTCCTATTGCCCTTACTGTAAGAGATATACCCAATAATCATTGGATATTGGATTCAGGTGCTTCTGATCATATGACGGGCTGTAGTTGGCTTATTAAGGATCTGAAACCATATCCTAAACAGGCAGGAGTTCGGATAGCTGATGGAACAATGGCTCCAATTGTGGGAATTGGGAAAGTTCATATTACACCTGATATTATCTTATTCCCTGTGCTTTATGTGCCTAAGTTGAATTGCAGTTTACTGTCGATTAGTCAGATTACCAGAGATATGCACTGTAACATAACTTTTGGCTCAAAAAATTGTGAGTTGCAGAAGGTGGCATCGGGGAAGACGATTGGCAGTACTGAGATGTGTGATGGATTATATGTTCTCAAAGGGATGAAGGCTACTAATGGACATGAAGGGAACTTGACTGCTTATAGTGTTGGTAGTGTAGGGCTGTTAGATGATCCAATTATGTTATGGCACCATCGTTTGGGCCATCCTAGTTTTAGCTATTTACAAAAGCTGTTTCCAGAATTATTCCATAATAAAAAGCCCTATTTTTTCCAGTGTGAAACATGCCAACTAGCTAAACATACTCGTGCCATGTATCCCAATATCACCTACAGACCCACTAAGCCATTCTCCATTATCCACAGTGACATTTGGGGGCCAACTAGAGTTAAGAACATCAATGGTTCCCGCTGGTTTATAAGCTTTATTGATGACCATACTAGAACAACATGGACATTTCTTATGAAAGAAAAGTCAGAAGCCACAATGATCTTCAAAAACTTCTATCACATGATCCAAAATCAGTTCAAAACCAATATCCAAGTCCTAAAGACCGACAATGCCAAAGATTATTTCAATTCAATCCTTGGAATCTTTCTTACTCAACAAGGTATTGTCCATAGTAGTTCATGTGTGGAAACACCTCAGCAAAACGGAATAGCTGAACGGAAAAATCGTCACTTATTGGAGGTTGCGAGAGCTCTAATGTTTTCTAGGAATGTTCCGAAATTTCTTTGGGGAGAAGCCATCCTTACAGCCACATACCTAATAAATCGTATGCCTAGCCGTGTCCTAAACTTTCAGTCACCTAGGAAACTCATCCTAGCAGCCCACCCTCACATTGCTGCCTTTTCTGCAGACCTGCCTCCAAAAATATTTGGCTGCCCAGTTTTTGTTCACATTCCTCCAACCCAACGATCCAAACTTGACCCTAGAGCCCATAAATGTATATTCATTGGGTATTCCACACATAAAAAAGGGTATAAATGCTACTCCCCAACAACCAAACGCATCTACAACTCTAAGGATGTAACTTTCTTCGAATCTGAGCCTTACTATTCCCCATCTGGAATTCAGGGGGAGACTTCACAGGAATCCCAGATTTGGGACCTAATCCCTCTAGCTGAAACCTCTTCAAATCAAAGCTCTCCTAACCCAAACCCAAGACCTATGTTGACTCTTCCTACTGTACCAACAGAAAATACCATTCAAGTTGACTCTGCCGAGGTTCTCAATACAACAAAGATGACCAGCACGCAACCAATGAAAGTATATCAAAGGAGACCGAGAACACAGAACATCACACACACTCAGGAATGCCATGAGTCTAATCCAAGTCACACAGTAGTAGAGTCAGGTATGGATGAGGTGGTTGATCAATCAACTAATGAATTTGCTGATCTGGATATTCCCATTGCTCAAAGAAAAGGGGTCAGATCATGTACAAACCATCCCATTGAGAGGTGGGTTTCATATGGCAGATTGAGCAAGGATTATACAGCTTTTATTACTTCTTTGGATGAAGTGGAAGTTCCCAAAAATATACAAGAGGCAATGAAAAATCCAGATTGGAAGGCTGCAGTCTTAGATGAAATCCGAGCTCTTGAGAAGAATCATACATGGATCATAACTGACCTACCTCCAGGAAAGAAAATGGTAGATTGCAAATGGATCTTTACTGTCAAGCACAAAGCAGATGGAAGTGTTGAGAGACTAAAGGCAAGGCTTGTAGCTAGGGGATTTACACAATCCTATGGAGAGGATTACTTAGAAACATTTGCACCTGTTGCAAAGTTAAATACTATAAGGGTGCTGTTATCATTGGCAGTAAACCTAGAATGGCCCCTATACCAATTGGATGTGAAGAACGCATTCCTAAATGGTGATCTAAGTGAAGAGGTATACATGAGCATACCTACTGGAGTTGAAGGGAATGTAAGTCAGAGATCAGTTTGCAAGCTTCAGAAAGCTTTATATGGATTGAAACAGTCCCCAAGGGCATGGTTTGAGCGGTTTACCAAAGCTGTAAAATCTTGTGGTTACTACCAATGTCAAACCGATCATACCATGTTTGTAAAACATGGAAGCAATGGGAAATTGGCAATTCTAATTGTCTATGTGGATGATATCATTATAACGGGCAATGATTCAGAGGAGATACTCAGGTTAAAGGGAAAGCTAGCTGCTGAGTTTGAAATTAAGGACCTTGGAGGGTTGAAATACTTTCTTGGTATTGAAGTTGCACGATCCAAACAAGGGCTGATCTTGTCACAAAGGAAGTATGTGATGGATCTTCTGAAGGAAACAGGAATGCTTGGCTGCAAACCAGCTGACACACCAATGGAGACAAACCTGAAATTTCATACAGAAGAGACTGTAGCTACAGTAGACAGGGGGAGATATCAAAGGCTGGTAGGTAAACTTATATACTTATCCCATACCAGACCTGACATTTCGTATGCAGTTGGCATTGTGAGTCAACATATGCACAATCCCAATGAGAATCATCTTGAAGCTGTAATGCGAATTCTTCGCTATCTGAAGAAAACTCCTGGCCTAGGTCTGCATTTTCAGAAGCACAACACTAAGGATATAGTGGTGTACACAGACTCGAGTTGGGCAGGAGAAATTACTGACAGAAAATCAACCACAGGCTACAACACGTTTGTTTGGGGAAATCTTGTTACATGGAGAAGCAAAAAGCAACCCGTGGTGTCAAGAAGTAGTGCTGAAGCAGAATATAGAGCACTTGCAGTTGGGATTTGTGAAGGAATATGGTTGCAAAGAGTCCTACAAGAGCTTAAAATGGCTGTTCCAGGTCCTGTAACTATGTTTACTGACAGTCAATCAGCAATAAGCATTGTAAAGAATCCCGTCCATCATGACAGGACAAAGCATGTCGAACTAGATCGACATTTCATAACGGAGAAGGTCGATCATGGAGTTATTCAAGTTAAGTATGTTCCCTCAAGACAGCAACTTGCAGACATACTCACTAAAGCTCTCAACAGGGACTTGTTTGAAGAATTAGCTTCCAAGCTTGGCTTACTCAATGTGTATAGCCAAACTTGAGGGGGAGTGTAGAAATATTCTTAGGAATATTATTATTACAGCTGTACTGATTGTTATTACCTTTTCCTACGTATAGAAACATAGAAAGTAGTTAAGGGAGTATATTCTAATATCTTCTAATTATAGTAGGTCTCTTGTATATAAACTCCTATGTAGTTTGGTTAACCTAATAATATATACGAAGGTATTTTGCCTCGTTCTTCAAAATTCATATTCTCTTCCTATTCTTACTCTTTTCCTTAGTTGCAAACATGGTATCAGAGCAGCTTTTTGGGTCTAGCTTCCGCTGCTGCCATAAACCCTAGACTCGACCATGACTACAGATTCCAATCATTCTTCTACTTCTTCTCCTACTGCTGAAACTATGGACGATTCCGAAGTCCAGGGAACCATGGCCCTCAGCAACAGTTCTGGGTCTGATTCTTACCCAGGACAGGTGGTCATCTACAAGCTCGATGGATCCAATTATCTTCACTGGTCTCAATCAGTCCTGATGTATATCACAGGACGAGGCAAGGCGGGTTATCTCCACGGTACAAACGAGAAACCAGCCAAAGCCGACCCCAAATTTGAGCAGTGGAACAATGAGGACAACCTTGTGCGGGGATGGCTTATCTCCACAATGCAACCAAAGATAGGAGAAAACTATCTTCTCCACCCTTTTGCTAAGTCTATCTGGGATCACGCGAAGAAGACTTACTCAACTGTCGATAACTCGTCTGCCTTGTTGGAGATTGAAACCAAACTATTCAATCTGAAACAAGGAGACATGAGTACAAATGAGTATTATAATGCTTTGAATCGCTCATGGCTTCAACTTGACTTGTATGAGGCTCAAGAGCGGACAACACCTGAAGATGGGGAAACCTTCAGGAAGTTCATCGAGAAAAAGAGGACTCTGCATTTTCTTCTCGGCCTCAATCCGAAGCTGGATGCGGCTAAAGGCAGGGTTATGGCGACTAAACCATTCCCAGCATTGGAGGAGGCTGTGTCCGAGATTCGTCTAGAGGAAGCTAGGCGTCAGGTCATGCTTCCCGACTCAAAACCTACTGCTGAAGCATCAGCTCTAAAAGATGAAACTCCAGGAACAGCCTTACTCAGCCATGGATTGAACAGGCAGAAGGAGAGAACCACTGAAAGCAATCCTATATTTTACAGTGAGCACTGCCAGAATTCCTGGCACATTAAAGCAGAATGCTGGGAGCTTCTTGGTGGCAAACCAGCCAACTAGAAATCGCGTTCTGAGCGACGAGGACGACCTCATGCCAATATTGCAGCTAGCTCGTCCGGAGAGGAAGGGACTTTCTCCAAAGAGCAACTGGAAATGCTTAAGAAATTGATGACTGAAACCCTTCACTCGGGGCAATCCTCAAACAGTCCAGCCGACTTCTTTGCTGGTTCTTTTGCTCAAGGTAATAAAACTATAGCCTTGTCTTCGAAACTTCATACCTCAAATGTGTGGATATTGCATTCTGGGGCTTCGGATACCATGACAGGTTGTAGGCAGTTAATAAAGGACTTCCAACCTTACCCTAAGAAGGCAGGGGTAAGGGTGGCTGATGGGAGTATTGCTCCGATTACAGGAATCGGATGGGTACAATTAACTAAGGATATTACCATATCCCCGGTTCTATTTGTGCCTCAGCTAAACTGCAATTTACTATCCATCAGTCAGTTAACCTCTGATCTTAACTGTGAGGTTAAATTTATTCCCTCTGGCTGTCTATTACAGGAAGAGGGATCAGGGAGGATGATTGGAGTTGGTAAAGCCTCTGGAGGTCTCTACATTCTTAAGGACGACGACAAGGATGTGGTGTGTTGCAGTGGCTCACAGAAGTATGCAAACCAGATTTCTAGTCTAGATAGTAGTAGAGATGAGGTTTTGTTATGGCATTTTAGACTTGGTCATCCGAGTTTTATCTATCTTGAACGGTTGTTTCCGAAACTATTTATCAATAAAAGAGCACAGTTTTATGAATGTGAAGTTTGCCAGTTAGCAAAACATACGAAATCTGTGTATCAGTCTATTGGGTATCGTCCGACTCAACCATTCTCCATCATCCATAGTGATATTTGGGGACCAATGAAGGTTAAGAATGTTAATGGAGCAAGGTGGTTTGTTACGTTTATTGATGATCATTCTCGTCAGACCTGGACATATCTGATGAAAGAAAAGTCAGAAACACGTACAATCTTCCAACATTTCTATGTCATGGTTTCTACCCAATTTCACACAAAGATTCAGGTGTTGAAGACTGATAATGCAAGAGACTACTTTAACAGCATTCTCAGCACTTTTCTGGTTCAGAATGGGATTGTACACATCAGTTCATGTGTGGAAACCCCACAACAGAACGGTATTGCAGAAAGGAAGAATAGGCATCTTTTAGAGGTGGCTCGAGCATGTATGTTTGCAAGGCAAGTTCCAAAATATCTATGGGGAGAGGCTGTCCTCACAGCCACCTATTTGATCAATCGGATGCCTAGCAGAGTACTAAGGTTCCAGGCTCCTCGTCAGGTTTTACTCACTAAATATCCCCAAATGGTGAGTTTTTCATCAGACGTACCTCCCAAGATATTTGGGTGTATAGCCTTTGTTCATGTCAACCCCACACATCGAACTAAGCTTGATCCACGGTCACACAAGTGTGTGTTTATTGGGTACTCAGCACACCAGAAGGGCTACAAATGTTATTCACCTATAACACGACAGGTGTATCATACTCGTGACGTAACTTTCTTCGAGTCTCAAGCCTACTTCAACCCTGCTACGGTCCAGGGGGAGACTGGAAGTGAACCGCAGACATGGGATTTGATCACTCTAGATTCATCTCCTTTAGATTCTGCCAATACTGAAGATAGTAATAAAGGGGATGAATTACCTCGACCAGAGTTACAGGTATACAAAAGAAGAAAGGTTCGAACAATCGAACCTGAGGAAATAGTGGAACCAATGGAGCAACCAACGGAATTAGATGAGCAAAGTCCTGAAGATGAGGTTGCTCCAGGAGTTGAAGAAAATCTGGATATACCCATTGCTATCCGAAAAGGAGTAAGGGAATGCACCAAGCACCGCATAGAAAGGAATGTTGGCTACGGGTGCTTAGGGTCGACATACAGGGGTTTCATTACAAATTTGGATAGTGTGGAAGTGCCTAAAACTATTCAAGAGGCTCTCATCCAAAATGGAACCAAGCTGTCCTGGACGAACTCCAAGCCTTGCAGAAAAATCAGACCTGGGAAATGGTCGATCTACCTTCAGGAAAAAGGTGTGTGAGTTGTAAATGGGTGTTTACAGTTAAGTATAAGTCTGATGGCACCATTGAGAGGTTTAAAGCGAGGCTTGTAGCTTGTGGTTTCACTCAGACTTATGGAATTGACTACGAGGAAACTTTTGCACCTGTTGCAAAGTTGAATACCATACGCGTCCTTCTCAGTCTAGCTGTAAATCTTGATTGGAATTTACATCAATTAGATGTCAAAAACGCGTTTCTGAATGGTGAACTATCTGAGGAAGTGTTCATGGAACCCCCTCCTGGAATCAACACAGCAGGAAAGGTGTGTAAGCTTAAGAAAGCTCTACACGGGCTAAAACAATCCCCTAGAGCCTGGTTTGAAAAGTTTACTAAGGCTGTGACTTCTGCCGGTTATTACCACTGCCAATCAGATCACACTCTCTTTGTGAAACACTCAAAATCAGGGAAGTTAGCTATTCTGATTGTCTACGTAGATGATATTATTATCACCGGAGACGACACCGAAGAAATCCAACAGCTAAAACTATCTTTGGCCAAGGAATTTGACCTTAAAGACTTGGGAGAACTCAAGTATTTCTTGGGAATTGAGGTAGCCCGGTCAAAACAAGGAATATGCTTGTCACAACGGAAGTACGTGTTGGACTTACTCAAGGAAACTGGAATGCTTGGATGCAAACCAGTGGATACTCCGATGGATCCGAACAAGCACTTGAGCAAGGATTGTGACATTGCCCCGGTTGACAAAGAAAGGTATCAACGGTTAGTAGGAAAACTCATATACCTAGCCCACACCAGACCTCATATTGCTTTTTCGGAGAGTGTTGTAAGTCAGTTTATGCAAACTCCAAACGAGGAACATCAGGAAATGGTTATGAGAATCCTGAGATACTTAAAGACATCACCTGGAAAGGGCCTACTGTTCCAGAAGCAACACCAACGACACATCACAGTCTATACAGATGCAAGTTGGGCAGGTGAACTTACAAAACGGCGGTCTACTACAGGTTATTGTACTTATGTATGGGGGAATCTTGTTACTTGGAGAAGTAAAAAGCAAACTGTAGATGCACGGAGCAGTGCAGAAGCTGAGTATCGTGCAATTGCACATGGAATTCAAGAAGGGATATGGCTGAGAAGAATTTTACAGGAACTTAGAGTGGAGAATACAGGTGCGATCGAGATGCTGTGTGACATTCAAGCTGCCATCAGAATTGTAAAGAATCCTATTCAACACGACAGGATGAAGCATGTCGAGATCGACCGACATTTCATTACTCAGAATGTAACCGAAGGAGTCATAAAGCTGGATTATGTGGCATCAAAGGAGCAAACTGCAGATGTTCTCACTAAGGCCCTTGCTAGAGATTCATTTGATCAGTTAGTATCCAAGCTTGGGATGCACAATATCTACACCACCAAGCTTGAGGGGGAGTGTTGAATATGTTAAGTATATTATTATTTCCCTAATTAGTAATCCGGTTGCCTAGTTTGTAAGGATACTAATATAGGAAGAAGTTTAGGGAGTTTAGGAGTTACCTTATTAAGGAGTTCTTCCTAAAGTAGAACTCCTACCTCTCTTGTATAAATATAGAGGCTGTGCCTCGTAACCTAATATACAAAAATTCATATTCTCTTCCTATTCTTACTCTTTTCCTTAGTTGCAAACATTGGCCAACTCTTTAGCCATGTTTGAGATGAGTAATTATGGTTGGTTTGCATGCCATGGGAAGTATTACTGAGGATACCCCTCGAATGAAAGGGAAACACTATGGGAAAGCTGAAAAAGAACATGGAAAATAGCACATAAAAGTTGAGATGGTAAATAGTTTGGTGTTCACTGTGAAAACCACTAAGAAGTTTACACAAACCAGATCAAGCTAGATTGTTACATGACATGTGCACTCAGTCACCCACAGCAAGTCCCCATGCTTAGAGTACGAAAATTGTTTAGTCTAAATGGTTGCAACCACTAAGCAGATTAATGTAAATGTTACTACACAATGTTTGACAGGACCATGTCCCTCACAGTCTTGGAGCATTCTGTTGCATTAAGCTACATAAAGGGAAATCAACTATAAAATGTTTGTGCATTTATGTGTTGCGTCAACCTGCATGGTATTCAACTATCCTTACGGATTTTTAGCAGCTTCAACAGTCAGTTCTCAACAAAAAAGAAGAGAAATTTCCAACTGGAATTCTACATGGAATACACAGAGAAGAATTCCGCATTGCTGTCACACAATAAAGTTTATTGCAGATCTTACTTTAGCTTTATAATAAATAAAATCACACCTTAAACAAATCTTCCACCTCATCCATGCATGAAAAAACAGAGAACCTTGTAGCAGTTACATTTGAAGCCATCGAGAAAGCAACGACAGTGCTGCCAAAAGAATGAACAGACTCCCTGCAGGGCACAAAAATGGATACTATATTTGGTAAGAGGAACGGGTGATTCAGAACCTCTTTGGTATAGCAATAGGCTGCAAAAGTACTAATTAGATTCATTTGAAAGGATTATAGTGCTATACATGTTAAAATTCCTCAATGATACAGCAATGTATAACAGTAAAAGCAGGTAGCCTATACCTGAATAACGATAACTGGAGAGTTATTGGCTTCAGTGCAACATATGCGCAGTCTTGTCTTCCAACCATTTCTCTCACAGTAAAATTTAAACCATTAAATTTCATGTAAGAACCCAGGGAAACCCATCCATGAGAAGCAAACTTTTCATTCTCTATCCTGGGAAATTCCATTATCACAGGGTCCCGCAACCTTGGGCCCTTTGGTTCTACGCCATGAGATCCTGGAAACCCAATATCATGCCTGGAAGATGGCCAGATAGCAACCTCAATACTACGAACATCAAAACCTAGCTGAAAGCCACCTTGACTAGGTACACCATTCACATTTTTACCATCACTGCCAAGTCCAACCTGACTTGAAAACAGTTCAATGTCAAGCCCAGTTATGAAAACGCCAAGTCGAATTTGTTTCTCTGGGACCATGCGAAGCAAAGTCTTCTTCATTGCACCAATAAAGTGTTCATATTTGATTCCCAAGTCAGTACCTTGCACCTCCTGGACTGTGATAGTTTGTGATAAGACACTAACCACTTCTCCATCCATAACCAAACTAAGAGCCTGTTCTATCTGTTGGCACAAAATCAGAGCTGATAGCATTGATTGATATCCTAGAGACAGGTTTAATTTTCCTAGAGTCATGCAGTATTCACAAAACCCAGAGTTTGAAGTATTCAAGTCTGATCGTGTCAAACGGTTCTTTATTTGACAAAGAAGCCAAGGGTTTTCAGAGTACTCAACCTCACGAGTATCAAGTTCATTACAAGTTCTTTCCCAAGCCAACCACATTTCTCCCACAATCTCTTTTAGAAACCCATAACAGGCACCTTCCACTTGACCTCCAACAGTAGTTCCTGGTTGCACTAGTGTTTGTGCTGGTTCATTCCAGAGAACAGATTTCAAATATTTGAATGGCACTTGTTTATCTGCTTTATCACACCTAACATTATCCTTCAACTGGCTTTCAGTTGAGCTAGTGGATATGCATGAAGGATTAACCTTCACCTGCCCACAAGAAATAAACATAGACTGTTCAAAGGTCTTGCCAGCATACAAGCATAGCAAGTCCTCTATTGATAGACAGAATGAGTGGAGGTCTGAAGTTGAAATACCAACAAGCGGCTCTACTTGTTCATTAGCGCTCTGAGAACCTAACGCTGGAAATAAGGTGATGGAGATTTTTCCAATGTCTACGAGGAAGCAGAATTCAGGGAAGTAATCTTCAGACATGACTTCCAACATACCAAGAATTTTTGGTTTCCAAAGGAAGAGATTTATGAAACAAAAACAGTGTAAAAGCCAGAGGAGTATCATGCAGATAAAATTCCAGATAACAGTTAATCCCTGGAAAGCCTTAGAAAATACTTTGGCCACACCACTGGTAGATGACATGTAATTGCTTTGACGACGTTGAATGCTCATTGAAACTCTGTGTCGAGCTATCCGTCGTGCCTGGGCGATATATTCAGCTGGAAGTTCTTTCTCAAAATCAGAAATCAACATCCATGTGTGTTTAACAGAATTCAAGAGCATCTTATCCTTGCACATCTTAGAAATGACCATTTTTAACGATCCCTCATCAGCATAGTCAACCAGCAATAACAGACACTCATAAGTACTGAGATACTGTAGCCATAGACAAACAAATTTGACTAAATTATACAAGGAAAATCTGAGAGATAAAGTCCCATATCGTAATCTGTTTGCAGCAATTCTCCAAAGTTGTCTACCATTTCTAACCTTGTTTGATTTTCTTGAGAAAGTCTTGACAAACACTGATAGAACTGGGAAGTCAGATGGAGATAGTAATAGATTCAATTCAGAAGCATGGACACTGAAGTCTATTAGATGAAGGTCGCAAAGTTTAGCATACACAACCACATCTGCTGAAGAAAAAACTTGAACTGGTTGGTCTTTCATCCTATATCCGATGTCAAAACCTCTAAAGTCCATCAGAAAAGAGATCTCTTTCTGAGGTCTAATTACTGCTGCTGTAAGCCGTCTGATAAAACACCCCTCAAGATTGTCTGATTCAGCATTTAGCGATTTCAATTCTGCTAAACACATAGGCGTATCATTTACACTGGGATATTGCACTTGAAGACATATATCGAACATCTGAAGACGGCAATGAGCAAGAACAGCATTTAACAGAGATGTCTTGAAACTATTACTTGAGCAACTGGTGCTAAAAAACCTCTCCAGTAGATCATGCACGTCACTGCCCTGGTATAAAGAAAATGGAAACTTGAGAGATTATACCTCACACAAAACAACTGACGGAAAATTAACAGCAGGTCCGCACTTTACTTACTCTAGTGGACATCTAAGAAGTTTTCGACACACAAAATGTCACGGACACACCTAACATTGCAACGAATCTAACACAACAAATGTGACACCAAGGAATACAAGCAAGCAGGATAAACCACTTTGCAGAGCATTTCACGGACAAGAAAAGCTTGGAGACAACTTAACAAAAGAGGCATCAATGCATGCACCTGAGGATCAAGCCCAGCGACTGTCTTTTTCTTATCGTCGTAAGCATCCTCACTCGTCCTCCGAGCTCTACTCAAACGCTCTTCTTCTTTCGCTTCCCTAATCCAAATTTTGAACACACAATAGTAAAAACAGTGAGAACAGAGGAAAATTTATCGATACTGGTAACACACGCGAAACGCAGCATATGAGAGAGAGGGGCTCTTACCCTGCTGAGAGCACAACGTTGACGCCGCGAACTTCAACACTGAGAGCAGGGGCCGACCAATTAGAGAAGCGTAAAGAGAATAGCTCCACATTCACCTTCGCCAACGAGAACCGATAGGAACCATCGACAAACGAATTGAGCGAAGAGGCATCCAGACTTAGGCTCCTCGCAGTGAGGCGAGAGTTGATTATACCAAGCTCAACTTCGATCTCCGGCTCCTCCAGCAGCCAAGGCTGGAGGAGAGACGAGAGTTTCCGGCGGAGTGCATCGCGGAAGAACATTGAAAGGAAGAGGGAGGGATTATTAGGAGAATTGAGTTGAAGGCCAAAATGGCTTCAAGTTGGAGGAAAGAATTGATGTTTCGGCATCTATATACCTTTCTGGATAACGAACTGGGTGATGAAAGGAAATATGAAAAATTGTGGAAGAAGCCAGGAAACTGGAAAGTCGATTTAGTCCTATTTTGGATTCACACGGTACTCTTCTTGAGTATCGTTGATTGAGTGGCAACGTACTACGGCCCTACGGAATCTCAACTTGGCGCGGCAAGTTATCGGATTAGATTTATAGCTATTTATCTCATGTCATCGGTAACGTATAGGGGTTTGTAACATATTGGCCATTAACGTTTTCATGTGGTCATTAAGTTAACTTTTCATCCAAAATTTTTGTTAAGTGTTGATATCATCAATCCAACTCATCAGATTTGCCCACCTCTCCCAGTGTCATGTCACCCAATCTACCCTAAACTCAACCCGATCTAATCTAATCTAATCTAGCCTTAACCAACCTACCAACCAACAAAAACCCACTAACTCATCTCTCCTCATCCCATCCAACCTCCTCCTTCTACATTGAAATCTCTACCTCCGCCAAAAACCTCTTCCTCTTCCTCACCCCTTCCATCGCTTTCCTCTTCACTCTTTCCTCTCTTGTTGAATCTTGAATCTTAAAAATCAAATCTTTTCCCCTCTCACTCTCACCCACAAGGTCAATGTAAAAGTTTTGTGCTTTACTTTAGGATCTTCTACTAAGAAACAAAAACAAAAAGGAAGAAATAGCGACAGATTGAAATGAGAGATGATTTAGGCCATTTGGGCAGTCTTCTTTCGGATCCAATCATCACCATCTGCCTCATTATTAACGACTCTAGAGAGGGGGAGAGGATGAGGATCGTCGCGAAGGGAAGAGGACATTTGACCGCCCCCCAAGGGTGCCTCTCAAAGATAAATCCTAGCTAGGCTAGAGTCGTATTCACGGGTTCCTCGACCTAAGGGTACTCAATTAGGATGTAAGGCTAACGGGAGGGTTGTATGGTGTAGGTGCCACAAAAAGTCAAGGGTAGGTCAAACTTCACAAGCATAACACAAAAGTCAACTCAAAGAAAAATTCAACATGTGCTCAATGAGCATAGAAATTGGTGAAATTGAGTTAAGGCGAGTAAACATAGGTAAAATCAACGAAGGGGAGATCAATGAGAAGTAAGGGTGGGTCAAGGGTTCACCTCAAGGTATAAAGTCTCCCTATCATGGAAACCGGATAGTAAATGGTAGAAAACAAGCAAGCCACAATCGATCAACCTCGTGCAACTCATCAAAACACGGCCTAGGCTCCCTAAAGGGTTCCGATAACTATGCGGGTAGTGAGACGACCAACATTTCGACTAAATCAAGTCAAACCACTCACAAACGCCAAGTGTTCGATGAAATTCCTAATTGAAAAATCACTTCACAAGGACCTAAAACATGCCCCTCTTTCAAGTGTCACATGTAATTAGGCAATCACACATTCAAACCCGAGTCCTAGCAAGCATCTATGCGATTAAAGACCAAATCCACCAACAAACATGTAGCAAACATTGTGTCTATTGTCACCTTCAACACCATTTACACATGTCATGGTCAATCTTGGGTAAGAATACATGAATATTGATAGAGAGACACAAGTCTTGCATCCACAAAATCAACTATACTAATGAATCCATAGGAACACACAAAACGCAAAGGATTCCCCAACCCAAACCCTAGGATCTAGTGTGCCATGGAAAGAGAAGGAAAACTAGCAATCCTACATAAGAAAGTGATGAAAAAAGCACCCTTAGCTCTTTGTTGGACTTGGAATGGATGGATTTGATGATGGATCCCTTGGAGTAGCTCAAGAAGTGGTGGAGAGAAACCCCCTAGTCCAAATCGCCTAAAGAACCACCAAATTCGAGCTCTCTTCAAAATTCCCAAGATTGGGCTATTTATATTGCTACCCAGCAGACCACGGCCGCGGTGGGGGAACATGGTCGCGGGTCGGTTCTTAAGCCGGTGCGGTGTAACATCCCCGCTCAACCAAACGATTTGGAACTCAAGATCGGTGGGCTAGGGTACTGGAATCAGTGCTCTTAAGCTCCCCCTTGAGTTTTGGGTCATTCGGGTTTAAGTTGGGTCGAAGTTGCAAAGAGGGGAATGGGGATGCACCAAAAAGTGCTGGTCTCGGGCCCTAATGTGCGCTGGCGCACATTTGGAAGTGCAGGCGCACTTTTCAATTATTTCAGCAAACTCTCGGCAGAATATTCGAAATGTGCGCCTTTTGGGGGTCAATGTGCGCTAGCGCACATTTTGACATATCAGGCGCACATTTCGTGCATATAAGGACGGATTTGCACGGAAATTCACAACTTCGCTCCCCTTTCTCTCCCCGAAAAAGCCATTGACGAACCAACTTCAAGCAATCTTCGAGGGGTGATTCCGGGAGCTGTAGAGGTCGGAATTGAGTTCCGTTTGTTGCTATGGATTCGTAGCGACGAGGAGAAGAGATCGCTAACCTCAATTTTGGGTTTCTGGGTGTAGGTCGTGAGCAGTAAGGAAGGGTAGAGCTACGAGTTTGGTGGTTGGGAATCGAGTTTCTGGGGAACTAGGAGACGATTAGAGCCTCGTCTTCTATTCCAGGTGAGGGCCTAACGTTGTGTAAGTAGTTTGGACAGTGTGAGGAGTTTCAATTGGACTTAGAACAAAATCTAGGTTATGCATGAAAATGATGAGCGTAAAAGGGGATAAATTGTTCTGTGAATGTACCTGTTTGCTAATGATGATTGTTGTGGTTAATTGTTGTTGTCGATTGCTATGGTTTAGGGTTGGGTGTGAACTGAAGTGAATTAAGCAATGAATTGACATAGAAATGAGAATTAGGATGGTAGGGAAATGAGTGCGGGTGCTATGATATTATGAATCGCTGGTTGTGGATGCAGGAGAGTTGCCCTGCCAATGTGGGGTCGCTCTGATTAAGAGGAACAGGTGGGTGACCCCTAGACTCATGACATGGCTTCCCCTGTACTTGCAGGTGGGGGAGGCCGGTGAGCTAGCCGGTTATCCTATTGATTGTGGTGTGTGCTGTGAACATGACAGGGACATGGAGGATGTGATGGGTTGTGAACTATGGACTATGAATGAGATGTGGTTGTTTTGTATTGTATGTTGGTAGTAGATGTGATGTGTGTTTTGAGGAAGTGATGTTGAGAATTGTATGTGTGGAAATAGAACCGGAAGGAGCCTGCACTGCCCCTAAAACTGCACTATGGGTGCTAAGTGCCTCTTCAAGGGAAAGAGGTGCGCTCACGTCTTCAAGGGAAAGGCGTGATTTGTTTGGTTGAGTCAAGTTAACGATTCCTTCAAGGGAAAGGTCTCGTGGTATCCTCCAAGGGAGAGGATGCGTCTTGGACCTCTCCAGGGGAGAGAGGTGCGTCAGGCCGGCAGGGGTGGTGCGGGATAAACTCCTTATTGGCGCCTAATAACTCACCTAGACAAATTGAATGTGAATGTGTTGTGTTGTGTTGTGCGGTGAACTGGTTGACTGGTGTTGTGGTATGTTGTTGCGAAGGGAATTGATGCTTGATCTATGTTATTCTGCTATTCGATTTGTACTTGAGAACCAGAACTGACCAACGTGATCACCTAGACTGCTTTAGGGAATTAAAATATGGAAAGGGGGGTTGGGTTGGTTCCATTGTTGAATGTCTTGTGCGGAGTTGGGACCGCTCCATAGAGTAGGACAACGTGTAGGTAGGCCCAGTGGGTTCACTCAATTTCAATAGGAAATTGATCCCTTTCTCCCTTTCAGGATCTCGTGGCTAGAGAGAGCGGTGTGGCGTCTGAGTTGAGGGTGGATTCCGAGAAGTGCTGGGCTGAAGCTATGAGGTGAAGACTGGTGCCTACTTGGAGTTGACCTGTTTTCATATTTCAGTTGACTTGGGACATTTTGGGGGTTTTCACTTGGATTTATGTATCTTTCTGATTATGTTGGATTTTATGGGTTTTATGATGGATTTGGAGTTGTAAACAGTTTATGTTTTCCTGGTTTATGGAGGCCTCTCACTTAAACTCTTATTTTAAGCTTGGATTTGATCGTTATCTCGGTCGTCTTTCACTGGGTAATACTCGATACCGGTTCAACCTCGGGTTTCACCGGGATGATTCGGGACGGGTGTTACAAATGGTATCAGAGCCTGGTTTGTCGCTGCTGTACCGGCCGATTACCTTCTCTCTTTGGGGAGTAATTAACCTCGTTGGGAGGGAGGATGAGACCCCGGTACGGGACCGACATTCCAAGGGTTTTTGTCAAACTGTTTTAAATGGGTGGGATGTTTTGAAATCAAGTGGTGAATTGAGCTGTTCGAATTTTCTTGAGCGGTCAACTGAAATATTTAATGTCCTCCTGTAGTGAGAACCAGTCGATGGGAAGTCACTCCGTGGGTCACTCCGAGCATGGAGCAGTGGGGCGTCGGTTTCGGCCGTCGGACTTGAAGGGTTGGAACTTCAGTGAGTTCGCCGGGGAGGTGGCTGATCCGGCTGTGGCTGAGCGATGGATTAAGGAGTGCAACTTCAAGTTCTTGAGGGCTGGATTTGAGGATGAGATGAGGTTGCAAGCCATGACCTTCTTGCTAAAGGGTCATGCCTTGGAGTGGTGGGAGTCCTTGCCGGAAGTCAGGTGTACCCGCCTGAGCTGGGGTTTGAGGAGTTCTTAGGGATGTTCCGTGACCAGTTTTGTCCGGATATTTGGAGGGAGGCAAAGTCCAAGGAGTTTCTCGAGCTGGTGCAGGGTGAGAAGTCGGTTCTGCAGTACTATATGGAGTTCACCAACCTCTCCCAATGGTACGATGAGCATGCTAATCGAGAGCAAAAGTTGATCCGTCGGTTCAAGAGGGGTCTGAGGTGGGAGATTCAGGAGGGGGTCACATCTGGTGACATGGGGAGTTTGGTGGCGGTGAAAGGGGCTGCTTTGGAGAGGGAGTTATTAGAGCTGGGGAAGAAGGAGGACCGGAAGAGGAAGGCGACAGCACCGCCTTCACAGTCTGTGGCTCAGAGTCAGACTGTTAAGCGCCCACATCAGTCTTACTCGGGGTTCAGGAGCACTCAGTCGGCCCCGATGCGTGGGGTGGTGACCTGTTTCACCTGTGGGAATCCGGGACACAAGAGTGCGACTTGTAAGATGAGGGGTGCAGGTTCGGCTCGATCGGGAGGGGCGTCAACTGGGCTTCCCACCTGTGGCACATGTGGGAAACCTCATTACGGCATGTGTCATCTGGTGAGGACTGCTCCAGTAACATGCTACACCTGTGGGCAGCGTGGACACCGGAGCAATGTTTGCCCGACCAGGAGTGCGGTGCCGACCCAGTCTGTGGGATCGGTGCAGGGACCCAGAGCTCCGTCGGGGAGTCAAGGGGGTAGAGGAGGAGGCAGTTATGGCAGGGGAGCCTCGGGAGCTGGACGAGGAACGGGTGCTAATGCCATGCCGGTGGGAGCTGGAGGGGATCAAGGACGGCTCTATGCTCTCACTAAGGGCGCAGCAGAAAATGCGAACGACGTGGTGACTGGTATGATCTCAATCTTGGGTCTTTCAGTTTATGCCTTGTTTGATTCGGGGTCAACCCATTCCTTTGTATCTGAGAAATGTTTGAGTAGTTTGGGTGTTGTAGCTAGTAGTTTGGGTGTTAGTTGGGGCGTCAGAACTCCTTTGGGGACTTCTGTTCGGGTGGATAGAGTCTGTAGAGGGTGTAAAGTGTTAGTGGACGGTGTCGAGTTCTTGGCGGATCTGGTGGTGCTTCCTTTCAATGAATTCGACGTTATTCTCGGCATGGATTGGTTGGCTAGGCATGGGGCCTTGCTTGATTGCCAGAAGAAGGAGGTGTTGCTTCAGGTGGGGAGTGTTGGTCAGGTGGTGTTCAAGGGTGTTAGGAAGAGAGAATCCGCACCTATGGGGGTAATTTCAGCAATGCAAGCCTTCTCTCTGATCCAAGAAGGGTGTGAGGCTTTATTGGTGCAAGTGTCAGTTGAGCGGAATGAGGAGTTGGAGAAGGTACCGGTAGCTCGGGAGTTTGCGGATGTGTTTGAGGAACTACCCGGAGCACCGATCGAGCGTGAGGTGGAGTTCAATATAGAGTTGGTTCCTGGAACTGCTCCAATCTCTATTCCACCTTATCGCATGGCACCGGCGGAGTTAAAGGAGTTGAAGGAGCAATTGCAGGAGCTCCTGGATAAGGGGTTCATCCGCCCAAGCGTATCACCGTGGGGGGCACCGGTGTTGTTTGTGAAGAAGAAGGATGGGTCGATGCGGATGTGTATTGACTATAGGCGGTTGAACAAGGCGACGATCAAGAATCGTTACCCACTTCCAAGGATAGACGATCTCTTCGACCAATTACAAGGGGCTGAAGTGTTTTCGAAGATAGACTTGAGGTCGGGTTATCACCAGTTGAAGGTGGAGGAGGGATCGGTGCCAATGACAGCCTTTAGGACCCGCTATGGACACTATGAGTTCCTTGTGATGCCTTTCGGTCTAACCAATGCCCCTGCCGCGTTCATGGCTCTCATGAACAAGGTTTTCCACGAATATTTGGATAAGTTCGTGATAGTGTTCATCGATGATATCCTCATTTATTCTAAGACTAGGAAGGAGCATGAGGAGCACTTGAGGATTGTTTTTCATAGGTTGAGGGAGCAGCAACTATTTGCCAAGTTCCCGAAGTGTGCCTTTTGGTTGGAAGAAGTATTGTTTCTTGGGCATGTGGTATCTAAGAGAGGCGTGGAGGTTGACCCAAAGAAGATTGAAGCGGTGGTCAATTGGTCTCCACCTAAAGATGTGTCGCAACTGAGGAGCTTCTTGGGGTTAGCTGGTTACTACCGAAGGTTTGTGGAGGGGTTCTCTACCATAGCGTCTCCTTTACATAAGTTGTTGAGGAAGGAGTCGAAGTATGAGTGGAGCGAGGAATGTCAGAGGAGCTTTGAGGAGTTGAAGAAGAAGTTGACCTCAGCTCCGGTGTTGACTTTGCCAGTAGAAGGTGGAGAGTATGTGGTGTTTAGTGATGCGTCTTTGCGAGGATTGGGCTGTGTGTTGATGCAGAATGGGAAGGTTGTCGCTTATGCCTCCCGACAACTTAGGGTGCATGAGGTGAACTACCCAACCCATGATTTGGAGTTAGCTGCAGTGGTGTTCGCCTTGAAGTTGTGGAGGCATTATTTGTATGGCGAGACGTTTAAGATCATGACCGATCACAAGAGTCTTAAGCACCTTATGGATCAAAAGGAGCTGAATGGTAGGCAACGGCGTTGGGTGGAGCTCTTGAAGGATTATGACTGTACCATTGACTACCATCCTGGTAAAGCTAATGTGGTTGCGGATGCTTTAAGTCGAAAGGAGTTGGTGGATCTTAGAGCTTTAAGGGTAGAGATGCAGTTAGATGATGTGGGAAGTTTGCTTGCCAAGCTCAACATTAGGCCTATGCTGAATGATAGGATTGGTGAGGAGCAGCTCAAGGATGCTACTCTGGTGGCTATCCGAGGGGAGGTTGAGAAGGGCTTGGATAATGGATTTGAGGTAGTTGGCGGATTGTTGAAATGCAAGGGTCGAGTGTGCGTACCAGAAGTGGAGGAATTGAGGAAGGGGATTTTGGAGGAGGCTCATTCCTCGATGTATGCTATGCATCCCGGGATGACAAAGATGTACAATGACCTGAAGTTAAGTTTTTGGTGGCCAGGAATGAAGAAGGATGTGGCACGTTATGTGGCGACTTGTTTGGTTTGTCAGAAGGCTAAGGCGGAACATAGAGCTCCGGGTGGGTTACTTCAGTCCCTACCAATTCCGGAGTGGAAGTTTGCGGACATCACCATGGACTTTGTATCGGGTTTTCCGCCGACTAGAGAGGGGAAAGATGCCGTGTGGGTAATAGTCGATCGCTTGACGAAAGTTGCTCATTTCATACCCATTCGGTTTAAGCCTAGTGTGGAGGTGTTAGCAAAGTTGTACATAGAAGAGGTGGTAAGGTTGCATGGGGTTCCTCAATCCATCGTCTCTGATCGGGATCCGAGTTTCACGTCCCATTTTTGGGAGGGGCTGCATACAGCATTGGGAACTAAGCTCAAGTTCTCGACGGCGTATCATCCTCAGACGGATGGGCAATCGGAGAGAACATCCTTACTTTGGAGGAGTTGTTGAGAAGCTGTGCTATGGAGTTTCAAACCCCTTGGACTGAATTGCTACCTTTGATTGAGTTCGCCTATAATAACTCGTATCATAGTAGTTTGAAGTCCGCTCCTTTTGAGGCCTTGTATGGGAGGAAGTGTAGGACGCCTTTGTGTTGGGATGAGGAAGGTGCGAGGGTGTTGTCGGGTCCTCAAGTGGTGCAAGAGACGGCTGATCGGGTTAAGGTTATCAAGGAGAGGTTGAGAGCGGCTCAAGATAGGCAAAAAGCGTATGCCGACGGTCGCGCTAGAGAGCTGAGTTTCAATGTTGGGGAGAAGGTATTTTTGAAGGTGTCGCCGTGGAAAGGGCTGATGCGTTTCGGTAGAAAAGGGAAGTTGGCGCCTCGGTACATCGGTCCTTATGAGATCCTCGCTAAGTCGGGTCCGGTGGCTTATGTGTTGGCTTTGCCGAGGGAGTTGGAAAGGATACACAATGTGTTCCATGTGAGCGTGCTTAGGCGGTATCATGGGGACCCTTCCCATGTAATTCAGCCGGAGGAGGTGGAGATTGAGCAAGACTTGACTTATGAGGAGAAGCCAGTCGCGATCGTGGATAGGCAAGTCCGGGTCTTGAGGAATAAGCAGATTCCGCAGCTTAAGGTGGTATGGAGGAACCATGAGAGCGAGTCGGCTACTTGGGAGACTGAGGAGAGCATGAGGCGGCGGTACCCGGAGTTGGTGGAAGTGTATGATTCAGGTATTAATTTCCCTTGATGTGTGCTTTTGTGTTTGCTTGTTGTGGTGTTGGTCCCAAGAAGGCCTAGGGTGTGCTCGGTGAGAGTAGAGTGTTGGGAGTGGGTGTAGGGCTGATGAGTAGTTAAAGGAAGGCTGGTGGTCCGTCGTTAGGAATTTTGGGGGTCAATGGGATACTCGGATTGCTGCGTTTTAGCTGGGTGTTCGGTATCGTATTGCTAGGATGAGTTAGGGATGATTTCGGGGACGAAATCCTTGAAGTTGTGGAGACTTGTAACATCCCCGCTCAACCAAACGATTTGGAACTCAAGATCGGTGGGCTAGGGTACTGGAATCAGTGCTCTTAAGCTCCCCCTTGAGTTTTGGGTCATTCGGGTTTAAGTTGGGTCGAAGTTGCAAAGAGGGGAATGGGGATGCACCAAAAAGTGCTGGTCTCGGGCCCTAATGTGCGCTGGCGCACATTTGGAAGTGCAGGCGCACTTTTCAATTATTTCAGCAAACTCTCGGCAGAATATTCGAAATGTGCGCCTTTTGGGGGTCAATGTGCGCTAGCGCACATTTTGACATATCAGGCGCACATTTCGTGCATATAAGGACGGATTTGCACGGAAATTCACAACTTCGCTCCCCTTTCTCTCTCCCCGAAAAAGCCATTGACGAACCAACTTCAAGCAATCTTCGAGGGGTGATTCCGGGAGCTGTAGAGGTCGGAATTGAGTTCCGTTTGTTGCTATGGATTCGTAGCGACGAGGAGAAGAGATCGCTAACCTCAATTTTGGGTTTCTGGGTGTAGGTCGTGAGCAGTAAGGAAGGGTAGAGCTACGAGTTTGGTGGTTGGGAATCGAGTTTCTGGGGAACTAGGAGACGATTAGAGCCTCGTCTTCTATTCCAGGTGAGGGCCTAACGTTGTGTAAGTAGTTTGGACAGTGTGAGGAGTTTCAATTGGACTTAGAACAAAATCTAGGTTATGCATGAAAATGATGAGCGTAAAAGGGGATAAATTGTTCTGTGAATGTACCTGTTTGCTAATGATGATTGTTGTGGTTAATTGTTGTTGTCGATTGCTATGGTTTAGGGTTGGGTGTGAACTGAAGTGAATTAAGCAATGAATTGACATAGAAATGAGAATTAGGATGGTAGGGAAATGAGTGCGGGTGCTATGATATTATGAATCGCTGGTTGTGGATGCAGGAGAGTTGCCCTGCCAATGTGGGGTCGCTCTGATTAAGAGGAACAGGTGGGTGACCCCTAGACTCATGACATGGCTTCCCCTGTACTTGCAGGTGGGGGAGGCCGGTGAGCTAGCCGGTTATCCTATTGATTGTGGTGTGTGCTGTGAACATGACAGGGACATGGAGGATGTGATGGGTTGTGAACTATGGACTATGAATGAGATGTGGTTGTTTTGTATTGTATGTTGGTAGTAGATGTGATGTGTGTTTTGAGGAAGTGATGTTGAGAATTGTATGTGTGGAAATAGAACCGGAAGGAGCCTGCACTGCCCCCTAAAACTGCACTATGGGTGCTAAGTGCCTCTTCAAGGGAAAGAGGTGCGCTCACGTCTTCAAGGGAAAGGCGTGATTTGTTTGGTTGAGTCAAGTTAACGATTCCTTCAAGGGAAAGGTCTCGTGGTATCCTCCAAGGGAGAGGATGCGTCTTGGACCTCTCCAGGGGAGAGAGGTGCGTCAGGCCGGCAGGGGTGGTGCGGGATAAACTCCTTATTGGCGCCTAATAACTCACCTAGACAAATTGAATGTGAATGTGTTGTGTTGTGTTGTGCGGTGAACTGGTTGACTGGTGTTGTGGTATGTTGTTGCGAAGGGAATTGATGCTTGATCTATGTTATTCTGCTATTCGATTTGTACTTGAGAACCAGAACTGACCAACGTGATCACCTAGACTGCTTTAGGGAATTAAAATATGGAAAGGGGGGTTGGGTTGGTTCCATTGTTGAATGTCTTGTGCGGAGTTGGGACCGCTCCATAGAGTAGGACAACGTGTAGGTAGGCCCAGTGGGTTCACTCAATTTCAATAGGAAATTGATCCCTTTCTCCCTTTCAGGATCTCGTGGCTAGAGAGAGCGGTGTGGCGTCTGAGTTGAGGGTGGATTCCGAGAAGTGCTGGGCTGAAGCTATGAGGTGAAGACTGGTGCCTACTTGGAGTTGACCTGTTTTCATATTTCAGTTGACTTGGGACATTTTGGGGGTTTTCACTTGGATTTATGTATCTTTCTGATTATGTTGGATTTTATGGGTTTTATGATGGATTTGGAGTTGTAAACAGTTTATGTTTTCCTGGTTTATGGAGGCCTCTCACTTAAACTCTTATTTTAAGCTTGGATTTGATCGTTATCTCGGTCGTCTTTCACTGGGTAATACTCGATACCGGTTCAACCTCGGGTTTCACCGGGATGATTCGGGACGGGTGTTACATGCGGGATATCCCTTCTCTAATTCCAATGCACAAGTGTTCAGCAAAGATGAGGAATTACCCCCGACCTCCTACCACGCTAGCGCTCATCGAACTATTTTGAGCCACATGGAGATCATTCGAGCTAGACTCATCGGACCGTTGACGGTGAAATCCTTGTTCGGTAATCTTCAATGGTGAAAACTGAAATAATATAAAAAAAACTTGGAAAGATATGAAAATGGACCATAAAGGTCTGTTGTCACTGCAAATGATCAAGTTGTCAAAACATGATAATTCACCATTAAAATGATGGGGAATGGGGACAAAACTCCTAGAATGGAGGTTAAATGTGGGAGAAAATGCTATATGAATTCTATTCATCAACATTCAAGGAAAAAGGTAGATCCCAAAATGAGTTTCTTAGAGTTCCAGAAACAATAGCCATAGTATATCATGGTTAGGATAGTGGAGGTATTTGTACCGTAAGTTAACAGTTGTTGTTTTGAATGCAATTTTATATTGTAGAAGCCAATCGTATTCCCTAGTTGGATAAAGATAATGATAACGATCAATTACAAGAATTACACACTACAACAAGAAGATCATATAGAGGGGGGAACTGAAAATAGAGGGGGAACTGAAAATAGAGGGGGCATTGCCCCCTAATTAATTTGGCCAGGGGCCATGCCACCTATTTTCGATCTAGCCACCCACTAAACCATCCCTGACAAATGTAAAATTGTCAAGGGCCTCTGCCCCTGACAAATTTAGTCGGGGCGTGGCCCCTGACTAAATGGCCTTGACAAAAATAGGGGGAGGCCATTTAGTTAGAGGCCACGCCCTTGACTAATCTTGTCGGGGGGGTGGCCCCTGACAAAAATAAGGGGAGGCCATTTAGTCAGGGCCACGCCCTCGACTAATCTTGTCGGGGGTGTGTGGCCCCTGACTAAATGGCCCCGACAAAAATAGGGGGTAATGACGTTAGATTTAACATGTTTATCTCACCACATTTGAGCGAAATTCTCCTCTTTGTACACCTATTTGTGATAGTTTTAAGGAACTTTCGTGAAAATTACGTGTTATTGTCCTCTGACCCTCTTTTGGGCCATTTTATGTTATTTCGAGTTATTTTTGTTGAGATTTCAGGTTTCCACATTGTGGAGAACCTTTTCACGAGCTCGACACTTCAAACGGGGACCAATTCGGAGTTCAGACGAAGCGGGAATCATCAAAAGAAGCATGGAGCTGGAATTATTTTTCCCAACTCCAAAAGTGCGCTTTTTGGAGGAAAAAATGCGCCAGAGCACTTTTTGGGTGCCTCCGGGAGCACTTTTTCATCGACGCTCTGGAAAATTTTATCGACCCAACAAAAGTGCGCCTTTTACAAGAAAAAGTGCGCCGGCGCACTTTTGGCTAATCTAGATTGTAGAGGAAAAGTAGGGTTTTTAAGCTTGAGGAAAAGACGAACTTCATACTCCATTCTGATTTCGATGAACCAGACACTCTCGGAAGAAGATTTTAAAGTTTTGAAGAGACGATTGAGTGAGGAGAAGCAAGGATTAGCTTGGGAGTTTCATTGATTTATCAGGATTAGGTTTTCTCGGAGTAAGATGTCTTCTTCTCCAGTTCTCTTCTCCGTTGTATCTCTGACTTCTTCTGTTGCTATGAGTAGCTAAACTCTTTAAGGTTGTTTAGATTAGATGAAGCGTTAGTGAGGATTTGTATGGATGATGTCGGATTTTTAACCCGTTTTTGTTAATCGATGTTTATTTAGACTTAGATGTGATTTCTCCTGAACCCTAATTTGAAGCTCTAAGAATTCGCAGATTGACCATATTGAGAATTCGTTTTATCTTTGATTTCACGGGTCTGGCCATAAACGTGAGTCAGTCTAGAGTTTAGAAGGTCGTTAGGTTCTACCAATAGCTTGACCAGGATTGGAAGACCTAATCTCTTTGCATGATTTTGTGATATTTCATTGTTCTTGATTCGTTCTTGATAATTTGCAAGTTAGCTTGACCATAGGAGCTTGTAGGTTTGATAGAACAGAATCTCTACGGCCTGACCATGGAGTAGAGATTACAAAAGGAATTGTCGAGTAATCAAGTCTGTTGGAACTAAGATTGCATTGCTTCATCCATCTTAACCGAACTAGCGTGGATTCGAGTCTGAACAACCGCCTTAGTCCATCTTTGAAACCCCAATTTGCTTTACTTGCTTTGTTTGATTCAAATTGCATTAGTAGTTAGTTAGATCATAAACCAATTCTCAAACCAACACGAAACCTCGATTAGCTTTTGCACACTTTTCTGAGTAATTGAAAGAGAGAGACCCTTGGGAAAAACGATCTCGCTAGAGCGATCTAGTGAGTAAAACTAGTGTGCATTAATTTACGCATCAAGTTTTTGGCGCCGTTGCCGAGGACTTTTATAATTATAGGAAAGGCATTAGTGCGTTTAAGCTGTTCATTTATCTTTTTATCACCTCTTTTCTACCCATATTTTTCATGATTTACCTAGGTAGTGCTCTTGAGTTTTGAGATGCAGGATTACAGGTTTGATATCAACCAAGGGTGGTACGACAATGGAATACCACTTAATGATTACAACCAAGAGTGGAGTATATAAAACCACCTATGCCAAACTGGAATGAGGAACCACCATCATTGTCTTCCTGGCCAGAGCCACAAGCTACACACTACCACCAAGATTGCAAGGAGGAATATCTGCATCCGCACCAGTACCAACAACAGGAGTCTTATACAGATTTTCTCTTGAAGCAGATCATTTCGACTCTACGAGCTCCTGATGTCCTGGACGTCGAGATTGAGCAGCGGAATCAATTGATAGAAGAAGATGCTTGAGAGTTGGTCGAAGAAGAAAATGATAATCTAGCTCATGACTGTTGTGAGCTAGAGGTATCTGATGAAGAATCTTTGACAATGGTGGTAGATGAAGATGTAGTGCTTGTCCATCGTGTAGTTGAAGCTGAAGATGAGCATGTGGATATTGAGGAGGTATCCTCATTAAAGCTTCCGCCGATCCAACATGTAGTTCAAGCTAGAGATGAGCACGTGGATATTGAGGAGTCAGCCTCATCTGTGGTTCAGACAACAAAAATTGAAGAGGTCATCAATTTAGAAGCACATGCGCTCAACTCTGATAGCAATCTGGATGACCCTCGTGTGGAGAAGACTGAGCTCATCGATTGCGACACACCATACTATCTTTTTCCTCCTCCAATAGGAAAATTCGAGAAGAAAAGGTTAGTCAAGCAGAACCACGATTTACTTGGACATCACCGGCTGCACCTTCACCCTTCTGGAGTGCTATTTGGCATTCAACCGCTAGCCTTAAAGAAGTTGATTGACTTCAAGGAGCTCTTGAGTTCGGGTCCATAATCAGGTATCGTCCAGCTCAAGGACGTTAAACGATAGCGCTTCGTGGGAGGCAACCCACGGATAGAGTCCGTTTTAAATTATTGAGTCAGTTTATCGTCATTTTTTTGTGTGGATCCGGGACACTTGTCCTGGTTTCCTTTTGATCTTTTTGTTGTTTTTGTTTTGTAGGACCTTTGTAGCCGCTTCACTCCGCTCCGAGTCGCCACTTCCATCCTCGACATTGACCATCACCTTTCATGTTCTCCGTATCTCTCTACTCTAGTTTAGTCCTGTGAGGACACAGAACAGTCTAAGTGTGGGGTAGGATGCTAGAGAATTATACATGATCTTGTTTGTTTTTCTGTGATTTTGTGGTGCATTCCAATTCCTCTAGCATAGAATTACTTGGTTTTTGACTTTTGATGTTAACTTGACTTCAATTTTTTCACAATGATGCTTAGATTGCTTAACTTAGAACCTGTAATCAACTTGCATGCATTGATGTTAAATAACCTGGTCAGAACAAAAATTAGAATCACGCTTGTAGTGTCGCCTTGAAATGCATGAAAATGATTGATTCCGACAAGCAGCCAATTGTGAGCTTTTGATCCATTGCACATAACTTGAAATTTTAATTCTTTTTTAGTGGCTTTCTCGTACTTTGAATGAGTTAGAATTTGCATGAGACCTATTCGAGACCACACGATAATACGAGTAATAGGAGGATAGAGGCACCTAGAATTGCTACTTAAACCAGAAGCCAACCCCACGTTAAATCCTCTAGGTGTAAACTCTTGTGCTTGGCCTTTCTTTCGGTTCGTTAATACACTACAACCATTTCCTATGTTCTTGTTCACCCCGTTGATTCCATGTGGTAGTAGCTTGAGATTAGCTAACCGGAAGTCGGTCTGTGGTTACTTGCCTATAGCCAGTAAAACGGCGATCTTAGCTAGTATGTCCAAACGTGTAAACCCCTCTAGCAAATAAAAAAATCAGCACTAAAAGAAAAGAAATAAAAAATAGAAAAGTACGAAGGAAAAGTTCGAATAAAGTCAATTCAAAGTAGTAGTTCGACAGTTCAAAACGTTCTTCTCCCTACACATGGAAGAACGAAAGCAAGTAAATGTAGAAAGAAAAAGAAAATCAGAAAAAAGAAAAAAAATAATAAATAAAAAGTGCTAGGTTGCTTGAGGGTATCATAGGACGAGCGTACATCATTCCATTCTAAGTCTGGTTAGACGGTAGGGATCCATAGGTCCTAATTTGAGGGAAGTTAGTCCATTGATACACCGCACCAAAGCGATCATCATCATACATCCCTTCATCCATTCATCATAAACCCTTGTAGTGTATGATCGTTATAGTCTCATGCAAAGTCCTTTTGACTAGTTTCTCGTGTTGTCACAGTGGTGGAGATGTGGTCGAAATGCAAACCTATGACATAATTCGGCAGAGAAAGTGATTGAGAGCATAAACACGTCCCTAAACGCAGAGTGTGAGAGTTCCCCCATGTACTAAATAATTTTTGTGTGAGGAAGTCTGGTCGGTTAGGTCGGATTTGTGCGTGATTGGTGATTGCTCCTTGTTTGTGTGTAGAGAATTAGTGAGACCGGGTTGTTTGGCTGATATGTATGCATGTTAGGTTAATTGTTCTAAGTGTAGCTGTTTAATATTCAATGTGAAGGCTTGAATGTCAATTTGATCGATCTTGTCATTTGTGAACCTGAGTGTGTTCTAATTCAGTTTGCTTGATGAAAAGCAAAAGCTTCAGTTTGGGGTATTTTGATGACACTAGAATTAACGTGATTATCAGCCCCATTTAAGTGACATTTCAATGCTTGTAACACAGTTTTAGGGGCAGTTTAGTGTGTTTTCACTCATTAGCACTATTTCCTACCGTTTCAGGTTTATTTGATATGTTTTCTAGTATCTCTATGAGTACACATGTTTTTGCCGTCAAATAGGTAGCCATTGGACGTGTTCGGGAAGCGATGGAGCCTCGAGGAATGATCCAAAGTCAATTGGAAAAGTCAGACAGATCCAAGAATTAATTCACCTGCCTAGAAGTTCTCGGTGAGAATTCTCACATTCTCGCCAAGAATTCATTCAGAAAGTCAGGACAATTCTCGTCGAGATTCAGTCTCACTTCATGGTTACCGAAGGCATTGTTCTTGGCCACAAGGTATCTAAGCTTGGAATCGAGGTTGACCGCGCCAAACTTGAAACAATTGCTAGCCTTCCACTACCTTCATCTGTCAAAACGGTTCGTAGTTTTCTTGTCCATGCGGGATTCTACCGAAGATTCATCAAGGACTTCTCCAAGATCACTCTTCCGATGACTAAGCTCTTGGAGAATGATGTACCATTTATGTTCAATGAGGTTTGCCTTGATGCCTTTGAGATTCTGAAGACCAAACTCACTACCG